>CAKNYM010051708.1:311215-322399 GCA_932195095.1 Andricus curvator
AATTTTTTTAAATGAAAATTCAACTGTTACATTTTTATTTAAGAATTGATCTCTTTTAGTTTCAAAATTCTTCTTATTTTAAAATTAAACATTTGGTTAAAAATGTATGTATTTCGTTGAGAATTCGTTTTCGTTGGTAGCAAATTAGTTTTCTTGGTTGAAAATTCATATTTTTTGCTTGAAAATTCAACTATTTGTTCGAAAGTTGAACTATTTTGTTGAAAATTAATTTTTTCGGTTGAAGATTTATTTTTTTTAGTTACAAATTCAAATCATTGATCGAAAATTTAACTATTTTTTCAAAAATTCGTTTTTTTTTAATAAAAATTAATTTTTTAACTGAAAATTCAACTATTCCAGTTTTGGTTAAAAATTGATCTTTTTAGTTGAAAATCTATGTATTTTTCAGAAGTTCGGCTTTTTCGGTAGAAAATCAATTTTTTGGATTAAAAATGAAAGTGGTTGAAAACTCAAATTTTGTTAAAAGTTAATTTTTTAATGTGGTAATTTTACTATCATGTTACAAATTCATATTTTTGGATTAAATATTTTACTGTTTCGCAGAAAATTCGTTGTCCTCCTTGAAAATTAATTTTTTTTAATAGAAATTCAACTGTTCCATTTTTAGTTGAGAATTGATCTCTTTTAGTTTCAAAATTCTTCTTATTTGAAAATTAAACATTTGGTTAAAAATGTATGTATTTCGTCGAGAATTCGTTTTCGTTAGTAGAAAATTAATTTTCTTGGTTGAAAATTCATCTTTTTGTTTTAAAATTCAACTATTTGTTCGAAAGTTGAACTATTTTGCTGAAAATTAATTTTTTCGGTTGGAGATTTATTTTTTTTAGTTAAAAATTCATTTCATTGGTCGACAATTGAACTATTTTGTTGAAAATTCGTTTTTTTATAAAAATTAATTTTTTAACTAAAAATTCAACTGTATCATTTTTGGTTGAAAATTGATCTTTTGTAGTTGAAAATCTATGTATTTTTTAAAATTCGACTTTTTCGGTAGAAAATCAATTTTTTGGGTTAAAAATTAAACTGTTTGGTTGAAAGCTCAGATTTTGTTGAAAATTAATTTTTTAATGTGGAAATTTTACTATTTTGTTGAAAATTCATACTTTTCGGTCAAAAATTTTAGTGTTTCGTAGAAAATTCATGGTCTTACTTGAAATTTAATTTTTTTAACTAAAAATTCAACTGTTCCATTTTTGGTTAAAAATTGATCTCTTTTAGTCAAAAAATTCTCCTTATTTGAAAATCAACTTTTTTGTTAAAAAATCATATTTTCGGGTTGAAAACTCAACCGTTCTCTAGATAATTCGTGCTTTTGGCCTTAAAACTCAACAATTTGGTTTAAAGTTAATGTATGTTGTTGAAAATTAATCTTCTTGCTGGAAAATTAATCTCTTTGATTGAAAATTTAACTATTTGGTTGAAAATTCATCTTTTTTAGTTGAAAATTCAACCAGTTGAATGAAAGTTGAAACAGTTTGTTAAAAATTCGTTTTTTTTTAAATTAAATTTGTTATGTGAAAATTTCACTATTCCATGTTTGGTTAGAAATTTATCCTTTATAAGTTGAGAATTAAAATTGGTAGAAATTTATTTATTTATTTTTTATTATTATTCATTATTCATTATTTTCAAATTTTTTAAATTTATTTATTTGGTTAGAAATTTATCCTTTATAAGTTGAGAATTAAAATTGGTAACGTAGTTTATGGACGACCCAAAAGAGCTGCGTCAGGAAAAGAAAAATGGGTTTGAAATTAAATGAGAATCTTAAAAGTGTCAGCATTTTTCACCCTTTTTTCATCCTTACTCTTCATCCAGTTTTCAGCAAAAGAAAATGTTATTAAGTTTGTCAGTTCTTTGACACGGGATATATTAGAAAGTAGTGGGTACCTTTCACAAGATTTATGGCAAAGGTAGAAAAGTACGTCTAAAACTCGGTACAAAAATCTTTAATCTAGCTGTAAAAAAAAAAAAAAAAAAACGTAATACTCTTCTACACTTCCTTTTTCCACTATAAGTACTAAACCTCAGAATACATCATTGTGACTCTCTTTCTGCAATGTCGGGAAAACAATTTTCAAAGGAATCGCGAATCGAGAGTGATCTTAAAGCCCGAGAATGCCTAAGTAAAATCGATAGTAAGGCGTCTACTATTACATTTTTTATTAAGAATTGATCCTTTTTGGTCGAAAATTCATATTTTCGGATAAAAAATTTGACAATTTGGTAAAAACTTCAACTATATTTTCGAAAGTTGAACCATTTTGTTGAAAATTAATTTTTTCGGTTAAAGATTTTTTTTTCAGTTAAAAATTCTTCCATTGGTCGAAAATTTAACTATTTTTTTACGAATTCGTTTTTATATAAAAATTGATTTTTTAACTGAAAATTCAACTATTTCATTTTTGATTACCAATTGATCTTTTTTAGTTGAAAATCTAAGTATTTTTTAAAAATTCGACTTTTTCGGTAGAAAATCAATTTTTTAAGTTGAAAATTGAACTGTTTGGTTGAAAACTCAGATTTTCTCAAAAATTAATTTTTTAATGTGAAAATTTTACTACTTTGTTAAAAATTCATATTTTTGGGTTAAAATTTCTACTGTTTCGTAGAAAATTCGTTGTCTTCCTTGAAATTTAATTTTTCAAAATAAAAATTCAACTGTTCAATTTTTACTTGCGAATTGATCTCTCTCAGATTCAAAATTTTTTTTATTTGAAAATCAAACATTCGGTTAAAAATGTACGTATTTCCTTTAAAATTCGTTTTTGTCAGTAGAAAATTAATTTTCTTGGCTGACAATTCATCCTGTTGGTTGAAAATTCAAATTTTTTTTTAATCCATTATTTCTCAAGATTCGCCTCTCTGGTTAAAAACTTAACTATTTTTCTTACATTATTTTTGAATGATAAATAAATACAGTCACGAAAAAAATTTATTCGGCCTTCAAAGCTGCAAAAATTAAAATTGAAACTTAAAATATGATACACTTCCCTTTATATTTTACTTTTTTTGCTTCAGCATTTAAGGACCGTACAACAATTTTTTGAAATGTCAGGAAATTTTATTTATTATTAATTACACAGCCACACAAAAAAAAATCTTCTTCTGGGTATGGAGGTCAGACCATGTTTACTATATGTTTTTGGAGTCGCTGTATCCGAATCCGAGGTCCAAAAAATCCCAGCACGTCAGGGTTCTGACATAAACTCAAAAAACCTCATAAAAATCTGTTTCCCGGTCTGGAGGTCAACCGATGTTTACTATATGTTTTTGGGGTCGCTGAATCCGAATCCGTAGTATAAAATTCTCCAGCACGTCAGGGACGTGAGAAAGAGACGATTTTTTCAGCGACCCCAAAAACATAATAAACATGGTCTGACCCCCGGACTCGAAAAAACCTTTTGGTGAGGTTTTTTGAGGTTATCTCAGAATTGTGAACAGAACAGTGCTGGGGTTTTTTAGACCTCGGATTCGGACTCAGCGACCCCAAAAACATATAGTAAACATGGTCTGACCTCCAGACCCGTAAAAGGATTTTTTATGAGGTTTTTTGAGGTTATGTCAGAACCCTGACGTGCTGGGGTTTCTTTAGACCTCAGATTTGGATTCAGCGACCCCAGAAACATATAGTAAACATGGTCTGACCTCCAGACCCGGAACAAGATTTTTTATGAGGTTTTTAAGGTTATGTCAGAACCCTAACGTGCTGGGGTTTTCTGGACCTCGCATTCATATTCAGCGACCCCAAAAACATATAGTGAGCATGGTCTGACCTCTAGACCCGCAAAAAGATATTTTTTGTGTGGCTGTGTTATTTACGTTAAATCTAATTCACTATTGGTTCGCTATAACTGAAAAGTTGATAATAAGTTGGAAAATTCGTGAAAAAAACCGCGACTTTCTAAATCTTTTTTGAGAGAAAATTTCTCAAAACAACAATAAGTTTTTGAAACAATTTATATAAACATCTTATTATAAGTAGAAAGTAGTATTTCATGTATTATAAACAATTTGTGTCGAAAAACCGCAAAAAATCATAATTAGCGCCAAAAACTCGCAAAACCCTATTTTTCATTGATGGGGTTTTCTGAGAACCCTATAAAACAGACTTATGGGGGTGATATTTAAAAAATAAGTTTTAATTCATATTTTATGGCTAATTGTAAAGAGAAATGCTTAGTTTCAACTCAATTCACCGAATATTGAAGATTCTGAATAAAATTTACAAACAAATTTTTTTTCTCATGGGAAGTACGTTTTAAACTACATGGGTCTTGCGAAAATTTTAGATATAATTTGTTCTTCAAACAAAAAATGCATTTATTTTTTTGTGGATTCGAAAAAATTTCCGAGCGATATGAATAAAAAATCAAAAACAAAAATTTCCAATGCATTTTTGGCCAAAAATATTTTTTAGGGAAAAAATTTCTTTCCAACAGATACACAGAAAAAATTTATCCGTCAAAAAGTCACAAACTAGTAGCTAGGTCTCGGATATGAGAAAAATTCATCGGATATTGATGTATTTTCGTAAATAATTTGCGAACTTTGAGAAAGAATTGACGAACTCGATGTGAAAATTCTAACACGGTTCATCACTTTTTTTTACGTGAATAATTACAAAAATATTACGAGTGATTAGAAAAAAAATTTAGAGCACTCACGAGCTTGCGCGACAAATCTGGGAACTGGAAAGTAGGTTCGCCTGTACGTAGCCCGCACACACGCTCGCCCAAACGCGCGGTGCGTGTGCGCGCTCGGTGAGTCAGTCTTTGAGGGTGCGAATCGTCTGAGATGCGAAGTTATAAATTAATATAAATTAAATCGAACAAATAAAATTTTTCCTCTTTATATTTCAGTCTGAAATTTTCAGGAACTGTTCATACAAAATTCGAACTGTTCATAAAAAAATTCGAAATTTATCCATACATTTCTCATAGAAATAAGGATGTAATGTTTCATTTTTTTATCTCGTATCCGAGACCTAGCTACAAATTCGTGACTTTTTCACGGATAAATTTTTTCCGTGTATGAACAAAAAGCATACTATATGTATAACATGATTCGGTGCAGAAGTTAGGAGGCCGCAGTGAGGTAAAAAATGCAAGGTTCGACGACTTGGGGTCAATTAGCAAATGGAAGGCTACGAATCGGCGCTTTAGAGGAAAATCGAAATGAAGTCCGCAAGCGGGAAAAGGAGAAAGAGAGAAAAAGAGAGAAAGAGAAAAAAAGGAAGAGGGAAAGAGAGGAGAAAAAAGGGGAAGAGGAAGATGAAAAAGGCGGAAAAAATGGCGCGCCCTAAATCACTGGGATCAGAGTACCACCTCGCCAAGTCGCACATCCAATGCATTGCACTTTAGTGTTCCACCAACAGCCACTATTCACTATAGCACCACTGCCCCGGCAGTGGCGTATATTTCCTGATTCCCTCTTACAGGGTAGAAAATAGAAAACCTGACCGTACGGACCAGCCTAATGTTTCACTCACTTTAAAAAGAATTGGTCAAGTGGAATTATTTCGTTTTCGGGCAATAAAAATACATCTGCACAGCAAAAAATGAGGTTACAAAATGTTGCAGGTAATCGGTCAAGCAGGGGAATCGCCAAAAGGGTACTTCAAACTGAGGTAAACTTTCCGTGACGAATCGCTGGCTGCAATCTCCGGTGGACTCCGCTAGAGGCAGCACATTATAGGCCTGTTACCACGGAAAGTTTACCTCAGTAGGAGTAATCAGCTGATTACCCTGATTAGCTGGTTACCTGATTACCCTGGTTGAACGATTACTTGCCACGTTTCATACCCCTAGTTTTTTCTGTGTAGCTACCACTGAAGAAAAAAAATTTTACCCGGATTTGAGAGTGATCTCACACAAAAAATGAGGTTACAAAATGTTGCAGGTAATCGGTCGAGCAAGGTAAACGCCAGGTGGGTAATTCAAACTGCTAGAGGCAGCACGTTACAAGCCTGTTACCACGGAAAGTTTACCTCAGTAAGGAGTAATCAGCTGTCTATTACCCTGGTTGAACGATTACCTGCAACGTTTCCTACCCCCAGTTTTTTCTGTGTTTTCAGGGGTCTTTCCTCAACTACGTTATCAATTTTGTGCTAGTGAGTTCAGTTGCCAAAATGATTTCGTGACTATGTAGAAAGTGACTAAGAAAGATAAATTTTTAACAAAAAAAAAAAAAAGAATTTACAAGAAAATTTTTCAATTCTCAACCAAATAGATGAATTTTCAACAAGGAAGATTGATTTTCTACCCTAAAAGATGCATTCTCAATAAAATACATGACTTCGGTGATGAATCAAGAATTATTTAAAATATTAAAATGTCAGACTTTTCTATCATAAAAGCTGAATTTCCAACAAAATAGTTAGATTTTTCAATCAATAGTTAAACTTTAAACCAAATAGTTGAATTTTCAAACTAAAAAAGATAAATTTTCAACAACAATAAAAAAAAACGAATTTTCAACAAAGAAGATTGATTTTTTACCCTAAAAACGCATTCTCAATAAAATATATGAATTTTCTACCAATCAATTGAATTATACAGAATCAATTTTTAACCAAGCAAAAATAGAATTTGAAGATAAAAAAAATTAACTTTAAACCGAAAAAAAACGAATTTCCAATCAAATTGATAATGCAAATATTTGTTTGGAAATTCATGTATTTTATTGTTGAAAATCTGATTGCTTTATTGAAAATTCAACACTTTGGTTGAAAATTTAACTATTTTGAAGTTTAATCTTTTTTGTTCAAAAATTCAACTATTTTATTGAAAATTTACTTATTTTGTTGAAAATTCAAGTATTTTCTTAAAAATTCATTTTTTCTGATCGAAAATTTCAACAATTCCATTTTTTTAAATTAAATAGTCTTCATTAAAAATACAACTATTTGGTAAAAAATTCATGCATTTTGTGATGGATTCCTCTTTTTGGTAGAAAATTATCTTCTTGGTAAAAATGTAATCTGTTTTGTTTGAGGATCAAAATATTATGTTGAAAATTCGTTTATTTTTTGGTTGAAAATTAATTTTCTTAACTGAAAATACATATTTTTTGGTGGAAACTTCAACGACTTGCTTGAAAGTTGAATTACTTTATTAAACCACCATTTTTTTTGGTTGACAATTTAACCATTCTGTTAACAGTTCGTATTTTTTTGTTTGAAAATTTTTTCACCCTAAATTTAACTATTCCATTTTTAATTGAAAATGGATCAATTTTAGTTGAACATTCAACTATTTCGTTGAAAATTCATGTATTTTGTCGTTGAAAATCCAAATTTTCGGGATGAGAGTTGAACTTTTTTCTAGAAAAATTGCCTTTTTGGCTTGAAAATTCAACTATTTTGCTAAAAATCGTCTTGTAGGGTTGAAAATTTGATCTTTTTGGTAGAAAATTCAAGAACTTGTTTGACTTATATATTTTTCGTTAAAGATTATTATTTTTTTATTGATAACTCAACTACTTGCTTGAAAGTTGAACTTCTTTGTTAAAAATGCATTTTTTTGTTGATGATTCATAATTTTAATTGAAAAGTTAACTATTTTGTTAAAAATTAATTTATTTTGTTGAAAATTCATTCAATTTTGTTTGTAAGATATCTTTTTTTTCAATAATTTGTTTGCATAGAACATTACTCCTTTTGGATTGAAAATTCAACTGACTTCTAAAAAATTGATTTTCTTTGCTTGAAAAGTAAACTATTTGCTTGAAAATGAAAATGTTTCTGTTTGAAGTTTAATAATTTTTGTTTAAAAAACACACCATTTGGTGGAAAATTCAACTATTTTGTTAAAAATTAGAATTTTTGTCTTAAAAATTCAACTCCTTTGTTGAAAATTCGTATTTTTTGCAACTATTTGTGTTTGAAGTGTAATATTTTTTTCTTAAAAATGTAACCGGTTGGTTGAAAATTAATCTTTGTAGGTTGCAAATTCAACTATTTGGTTAATAATAACTATTTTGTTAAAAATGTAACTATTTTGTTGAACAATAAAATTTTGTGCTCGAAAATTCAACTCTTTTTTCGAAAGTTACTCCTTTTGGATTGAAAATTTATTTTTTAGGATAGAAAAGTCATCCCTTTTTATGAAATAAATAATTGAAAAAAATAATGGTCAGGGAAAATGAAAAATTGGTCAGGGAAAAATATGGAAAAAGTCAGGGAATTTTGAATTGCTGTTTTGCAGTCGCCGTGCTGTTCCTTTTCTATTCAACAGTAATGAGCCGCCGGGTGCAATAACCAGCCCGACGCTCGAAAACGCGTAAAAGTATTGTCCGATCTTCTCAAAAAAAGAAAATTTTTAAATTCAAAAAATCAATTTTTTGAAAGTGTAAAATTCTAGAGAATAAGGAAATGAAACTTTTTCCTCCTAGAATTTGTGTTGCCAAAAGTTTATTTTCAATAATAAAAACGAAATATTGAAAAAAAGTTACTCCCTGATTTAATTAAGTTTTTAAACTTTCATCGTTCTAACTAGGCCAAATACTATTGAAATGAGTTCATATTTGCAGGACTTCTTGAAGATACTCTAGCGATGCCTAGGAAATTATGGAAAAGTTAACAATCGCTTATTGTTTAATAATATTCAATTGTAAAATAAGGTCAATCAATAATTGTGTTTTCTTGGTTTCGCCGGTAAAAACTGTCTAGGTAACTTCGACTTTCAAACAATTTACAGTGAGTGATTTGTTCAGCAATGTTGAATGAAGTTTTTTGGAAAATCTCATATCGAATCGTTGAAAATTTACTGAGATATTCAGATTCGGAAAAAGTACTCGACATCTGCCCGCGAAGACTAACTTCGAGAACGCTGCCTGACAGAGCAGTCCTTGCGACGCATTAGCTAACAGCGCGGGCAGACGTCGAGTAATTTTTCCAAAGCTGCATATCTCAGTAAATTTTCAACGATTCAATATGAGATTTTCCAAAAAACTTTATTCAACATTGCTGAACAAATCGCTCACTGGAAGTTGCTTGGAAGTCGAAGTTACCTAGATACTTTTTACCGGCGAAACCAAGGAAACACAATTATCGATTGACCTCACTTTACAATTAAATATTATTAAACAATAATTGATTGTTAATTTTTTCATCATATCCTAGGCATCGCTAGAGTATTTTGAATGCGTCCTTCAAATATGAACTCATTTCAATAATATTTTGCCGAGTTAGAACGATTTAAGTTTTAAAACTTAATTAAATCAGGGAGAAACTTTTTTTCAATATTTCGTTTTTATTATTAAAAATAAACGTTTGGCAACAAAAGTTCAGAAAGGAAAAAGTTCCATTTCCTTATTCTCTAGAATCCTACGTTTCCAAAAAATTGATTTTGGAAATTTTCTTTCTTTGAGACGATCGGACCAGACTTCTACGCGTTTTCGAGCGTCGGGCTGGTTATTGCAACCGGTGGGTCAGTTATTCTTCCATTCCTTAGGAATGTCATTAAAATGGTAAAATAAGTAATGAAAATATGAAAATATCTAGAAAACTGAAAACCTCTTAATCATATCGATTCTGTGCAGGGGCACAATAATAGGTTTTCATAATCTATTATTAACTGTGTCATCCTTCCGGTCCAATTAACTCTATGGAGATCAAGTCTATCAGCTCGATTTTTCATGCGCAAGGAGGAAAATTGTGCTTAAAGTCGCGGATTAAAGCTTCCAACATGCTCGACACGATAAAGAGTAAAATCACGAAAGAGAATAAAGAATTTCAGTATTCAGAATACTGCGACGATAATCCAACAGAAGGGAACTTTTAGACAAATTAAAATATGAAATATTCTTCCAAGAAAGATAAAAAATTTTCAAGTTTAATAAAATAAAATTTGAAACATAATATCTAATTAATGTTAAGGATCCAATCCCAACGTAAACTTTTTTATATTTAATGTTTATTTAACGATATTCGTGCGAGAGTAGAAAGTCGTAGAGGAATATGAATAACTAGACGTCATCAGAAGTTTTTTATTACTTACAACATAAATATTTTCAGGGTGGCCTTTAAAATAAAAACAAGTTTCTGGTCATTTCCTAGTTATCAAATATTTTCCCAAATTCTAAAAATTAAGAAAATAAAACATTCAAGGATTTCAAAGATTTGAAAAGATTTTCAAATAGTACAAGGTATTTGTAAAGATTTCAAATGATTTTAGGGTATTTTTAAAGACGGAAAAGAATGTTTAAGGGCATTAAAAAATTGCAAGGGATTTCTGAAAAGATTTTTAAAATTTTAAAAGATTCCAGCGTATTTTGTAATAATATTGAACCTAATATAATATATTAATAATAAAAAGAAAAGAATTTATTCACAAGAATAATTAAGGAATTTCAAATGATATCAAAGATTTTAAAGAATTTGATATATTGTAGGATATTTTGGAAGATTCCAATCGATTTTATAAGATTTCCGGGGATTTCAATGAGTTTAAAAGCTCTCAAGGTATTTCAATGATTTTTCCAGGATTTTAAGGCATTTCAATAGGATTTCCAAGATTTAAAGGGTTTTTAATTTTTTAATTTTTAGGACATTTTTTAAATTTATATTAAAAGAGTTATCAATTGTTTCCTTACATGGTTTTATTTTTCACGAAAATTTTATTATTTTTGGATAATTGGAAATCTACCAAAAAAATATTAAGCTTTTAATGCTTTTTCTGAATGTTTCGTTTGTGGAAGATTTCAGTTTGAAGTTAGTAATTTTAAATGTTTCATTCCTTTGAAGTCTTTTCAGAATTCCCTGAATTCGTCGAATTATCTGAATTCCTTGAATTCGTGAAATTCCCTCAATCGACTGAATTCATATGAGATTCTGAATTCCAAGGACTTTAAAATAATGCGAAGAATTCCGAAGACTTAAGAAAAATCGAAGGGATTCAGAAGAACTGAAAGATTTCAAGGCTTTCAAAGAATTCAGATTTCAGGAATTCATATGAATTTAGAAATATGAGAGAATTCAGAAAATTTAAGGAATTCAAGAAATTTAGTAGATTTCGTGAATTCTTTAAATATTCTGAATTCAGGAATTTCAGAGATTTTAATGAATTCAGGGAATTCAAAGAATTTAAAGACATCAGGCATTTTGAAATATTAAAAAATTGCAGAAAATTCAAGGAATTCAAAGATTTTCAGGAATTCAGG
>CAKNYM010051708.1:322409-341931 GCA_932195095.1 Andricus curvator
TGAAGGGATTCAGAATATTAAAGGATATGAGGGAATTCAGAAAATTTGAGGAATTCTAGAGAATTTTAGTAATTCAAGGAATTCCGAGAATTTCTGGAATTCAGAACACTTAAAGAATTCGGGAAATTCAGAATATATTCCAGGATTTTAGGGAATTTAGAGAAAAATTCTCCATAACAAGTCGCCATGAAATTCATTTCCAAAATTCCCAGTACCAAATCATAATTATATTTATTTACCAAATTTTCTATTAAAACTCGGAAATATATTATCACCCTATTTCAAAAATTTGGAATAGGGAAGTTTCAAATTGTGACGAATTCTGACTTAGAACGGGATTTTTTTTAATTCCCTTCTTCCAAATAAAAGTTAACATTTTTTCCGAAATTTCTGTTCCTTTTCAAAAATTTCCTTATCCAAATCAAATTTTAATTTTCCACGGAAATTGTCTGTCCGAAAATAAAAATTATAATTCTGAATGGAATTTCCTGTTCTAAAGTGAACCTAAAATATCAGAATTATAATTCTTTACGAGAATCCCCTGTCGCGAAATTAAAATAATAATTTTTCAGGGAAGTTCCCTGTACCAAATTCAAAACTGTAATATTTCTTTACTGAAATTCTATGTCATAGCTTATAATTATAATTATTTACGAAAATTCCCTCTTCCAAGTCCGGATAATTTTAATTCTTCACTTGAAGTTTTTCTGTATATTTTTTTATTCGTTCGGCGTCCTATCCAAGTGAAGAATATAATTTTTCATAAATTCCTTTTTCCAACTTGAAATTAAAATAATAAAATATATTAAACCACTTTTAATTTGCATATTAGTAAATTTGAGAGAAAAATCACGATCACTGAACCAAATTCCCAGTGTTTCCCCGGTGAAGAAGATTCCCGGTCATTTCCCTGATTTCGCTGTAAAACCTGTAAAAATTGCATATTAAATATAATCATATCATTATCATATTTAAAGATTATTTCATAATTTTATATTTTTTATAGGCAAAAAATGGAGGTGTAGCTATGATTCCCTTTTATACGTATTTCATAACGTGCAATAACACAGCAACAATCAAGGACGTGATTGGTAAGTCGATTTTCCTATCTTAATTTATCTTTTATTTAAAAATTAAAAAGATTCTGGATAAAAAAATTCTCACTTTGCTGAAGAATGCTGTGTAAACTTTATGTCTATATAAAGGCAAATCGCGCGCGATTTTTTTTTCTCGCGCAATTTTTAAATTAAAAGATAAAAATAATATTATTATAAATGTTTGTATCATCGTCTATCTATTATCTGAAATAATAGAATTTTTAATATTTACACAATGAAACGTGAAAAAATAACATTTATTATTTTGAACAAAAATAATTGGATTTAAATCTAATGAAAAAATAATTGGAAATCAAAGAAGAGATTCAAAAAAATAGACGGGGATTTAGATCAACAGAGATAGGGAAAGATTTAAATAAATAGATCAAGGATAGGATGAGATAGAGAAGAGAGGATTAAAAAGATAGACATGAATTGAGATTGACAAAGAGATGGAAAGAAAAAAACGTTGATAGGTGTAGGATATGATGAGATAGAGAAGAGGAAATTAAAAAAAAGACGGTAATTTAGATCAATAGAGGGATAGACAAATATTGATGTGGATAGATAAAGAATAGGATAAGATAAGACATAGGGATAGAAAAATATTGACCTGGATAGAAAAAGGATAGTATAACATAGAAGAGAAGGGATTAAAGAAAATAGACTTGAATTTAGATTGACAAAGAGATAGGAAAAGGTTGGCGTAGATAGACCAAGGATAGGATGAGATAGCCAAGAGGGTATTGAAAATGATAAACGTGAATTTAGATTAACAAAGAGATCGAAAAAAATAGACGTTGGTAGATGCATAATACGGTGAGATAGGGGAAAAAAATATTTAAAAAGATAGACGTGAATTTAGATTGACAAAAAGATAGAAAGAGATCGACGAGGATAGACCAAGGATAGGATGAGATAGCGAAGAGGGCATTGAAAATGATAAACATAAATTTAGATTGACGAAGAGACAGAAAAAGATAGACGTTGATAGATGTAAGATACGATGAGATAGAGAAGAGGAGATTTAAAAAAAATGGACGGAAACTTAGTTTGACATCGGGATAGAAAAATATTGACGTGGATAGATTAAGAATAGGAAGAGACAGAAAAAAGGGGATCGGAAAAGATAGACGCTGATAGACGTGGGATAGGATGAGATAAAGAAGTATAGATTGAGAAAGACGGGAATTTAGATTGATAGAGAAATAGGAAAAGATTGACGTCGATAGATAAAGGATAAAATGAGATAGAGAAGAAGGTATTAAAAAGATAAATGTGAATTGAGATTGACAAAGAGATAGTTAAAGATAGACGTTGATAGATCTAGGATACGATGAGGTAGAGGAGAGAAGATTAAAAAAGATAGAAAGTAATTCAGATTGACATAGAGATAGAAAAATATAGACGTGGATAGAAAAAAGGATAAAATGAGATAGAAAAGAGGATATTAAAAAAAAATAAACGTAAATTTAGATTGACAAATGGATAAAAAAGATTAACGTGGATAGACAAAGGATAGTGACATAGGGATAGAAAAATATTGAGGTGGATAGATAAAGGATAGGATGAGACAGAGAAGAGGAAAGTAACAAATAGAGACGGAAATTTAGATTGACAGACAGATAATAAAAGATTAACGTGGATCGATGAAGAATAGAATGATATAGAGAAGAGGGAGTAACGTGAAACTAGGTTGAAAAAAAGATAGAAAGAGATAAACATTGATAGATGTATGATATGATGAGATTGAGAAGAGGATATTGAAAAATATAGACGGGAATTTAGATTGATAAAGAGGTAGAAAAGATGGACGAAAATTTATATTGACAGAGAGATGATAACAGATTGACGTGGATAGATGAAGAATAGGACCAGATAGAGAAGAGGGGATTGAAAAAGATAGACGTTGATAGACGTAGGATAGGGTGAGATATAAAAGAGTAGATTGAGAAAGACGGCAATTTAGATTGACAGAGAGATACAGAAATATTGACGTGGATAGATAAAAGATAAAATGAGATAGAGAAGAGTGTATTGAAAAAGATTGACGTGAATTAAGATTTAAAAATAGATAGAAAGAGATAAACACTGATAGATGTATGATATGATGAGATTGTGAAGAGGATATTGAAAAATATAGGCGGGAATTTAGATTGACAAAAATGCAGAACAGACAGAGAGATAATAAAGGATTGACTTGAATAGATGAAGAAGAGGAGCTTAAAAAAGATAGACGTTGATAGACGTAGGATAGGGTGAGATAGAAAAGAGTAAATTAAGAAAGACGGGAATTTAGATTAACTGAGAGATAAAAAAAGATTGACGTGGATAGATAAAGGATAAAATGAGATAGAGAAGAGGGTATTAAACAATATAGACGTGAATTTAGATTGAAAAATAGATAGAAAGAGATAAACATTAATAGATGTATGATACGATGAGAGAGAAAAGAGAATATTGAAAAATATAGATGGAATTTTATATTGACAAAGTGATAGAAAAAGATAGACGTTGATAGATGTAGGATACGATGAGATTGAGAAGACGAGATTAAAAAAGATAGACTGGAATTTAGATTGACATAGGGATAGAAAAATATTGAGGTGGATAGATAAAGGATAGGATGAGATACAGAAAAGAGAAGATTAACAAATATAGACCGAAATTTAGATTGTCAGACAGATGATAAGAGATTAACGTGGATAGATGAAGAATAGGATGAGATAGAGAAGAGTGGATTGAAAAAGAAAGACTTTTATAGACGTAGGATACGATGAGATAAAGTCGAGAAGACTGAGAAAGACGGAGATTGACAGAGATATAAAAAAATATAACGTGGATAGATGAAGTATAAAATGAGATGTAGAAGAGGGTATTGAAAAAGATTGACGTGAATTTAGATTAAAAAATAGATAGAAAGAGATAAACATTGATAGATGTATGATATGATGAGATTGGGAAGAGGATATTGACAAATATAGACGGGAATTTAGATTGACAAAGAGGTAGAACATATAGACGGCAATTTAGATTGACAGAGAGATGTGGATATGTGAAGAATAGGATGAGATAGAGAAGACAGGATTGAAAAAGATAGACGTTGATAGACGTAGGATAGGGTGAGATATAGAAGAGTAGACTGCGAAAGACGGAAATTTAAATTGATAGACAGATAAAGAAATATTGACTTGGATAGATAAAGGATAACATGAGATAGAGGAAAGGGTATTGGAGAAGATAGATGTGAATTTAATTTGAAAAATAGAGAGAAAGAGATGAACATTGATAAATGTATGACATGATGAGATTGGGAAGAGGATATGAAAAATATAGACGGAAATTTAGATTGTCAAAGAGATAGAAGAGATAGACGGAAGAGATTGACAGAGAGATAATAAAAGATTGACGTGGATAGATGAAGAAGAGGAGATTGAAAAAGATAGACGTTGATAGACGTAGGATAGGATGCGTTAAAAACGAGTAGATTAAGAAAGACGGGAATTTAGATGGACAGAGTGATAAAGAAAGATTGACGTGGATAGATAAAGGATAAGATGTTATAGAGAAAAGTATATTAAAAAAACTAAAGGTGAATTCAGATTGACAAAGGGATAAGAAAAGATTGACGTGGATAGACAAAGGATAGTATGGTAGAGAAGAGGGTATTTAAATAGATAAACGTGAATTCAGATTGACAAAGAGAGAGAAAAAGATAGACGCTGATAGATGTAGGATACGATGAGATTGAGAAGACGAGATTAAAAAAATAGACTGAAATTTATATTGACATGGGGATAGGAAAATATTGAGTTGGATCGATAAAGGATAGGATGAGATAGAGAAGAGGAGATTAGCAAAGATAGACGGAAATTTAGATTGACAGAGAGATAAGAAAAGATTTACGTGGATAGATGAAGAATAAAATGAGATAGAGAAGAGGGGATTCAAAAAGGAAGACGTTTATAGACGCAGGATACGATGAGATAAAGTAGAGGAGACTGAGAAAGACGGAAATTGTCAGAGATATAACAAAAAATATAACGTGAATAGATAAAGGATGAAATGAGATAGAGAAGAGGGTATTGTAAAATATAGACGTGAATTTAGGTTGAAAAATAGATAGAAAGAGATGCACATTGATAGATGTATGATACGATGAGATTGGGAAGAGGATATTGAAAAATATAGGCGGGAATTTAGATTGACAAAGAGGTAGAAAAGATAGACGGTAAATATTGACCGAGACATAATAAAAGATTGACGCGGATAGATGAAGAAGAGGGGATTGAAAAAGACAGACGTTGATAGACGTAGGATAGGATGCGTTAAAAACGAGTAGATTAAGAAAGACGGGAATTTAGATGGACAGAGTGATAAAGAAAGATTGACGTGGATAGATAAAGGATCAAATGAGATAGAGAAGGGGGTATGGAAAAATATAGACCTGAATTCAGATTAAAAAATAGATGGAAATAGATAAACAATAATAGATGTATGATAGGATGATATTGGAAAGAGGATTTTGAAAAATATAGACAGGAATTTATATTGACAGATAATTGAAAAAGGTAGACGCTGATAGATGTAGGATACGATGAGATTGAGAAGAGGAGATTCAAAAAGAAAGACGTTTATAGACGTTTAGATAAACGATAAAATGAGATAGAGAGGAGGGTATTGTAAAATATAGACGTGAATTTAGGTTGAAAAATAGATAGAAAGAGATGCACATTGATATATTTAGGATACGATGAGACTGGGAAGAGGATATTGAAAAATATAGGCCCGAATTTAGATTGACAAAAATGTAGAAAAGATGGACAAAAGAGATTGACAGAGAGATAATAAAAGATTGACGTGGATAGATGAAGAAGAGGGGATTGAAAAAGATAGACGTTGATAGACATGGGATAGGATGAGATAAAAAAGAGTAGATTAAGAAAGACGGGAATTTAGATGGACAGAGTGATAAAGAGAGATATGGAAAAATATAGACGGAATTTTATATTGACAAAGTGATATAAAAAGATAGACGTTGATAGATGTAGGATACGATGAGATTGAGAAGACGAGATTAAAAAAGATAGACTGGAATTTAGATTGACATTGGGATGGAAAAATATTGAGGTGGAAAGATGAAAAATAGGATGAGATAGCGAAGAGGGGATTGAAAAAGAAAGACGTTTATAGACGTAGGATACGATGAGATGAAGGAGAGGAGACGTAGATAGACGGAAATTTAGATTAACAGAGATATAAAAAAATATAACGTGGATAGATAAAGGATAAAATGAGATAGAGAAGAGTGTATTGAAAAAGATTGACGTGAATTTAGATTGAAAAATAGATAGAAAAAGATAAACATTGATAGATGTATGATATGATGAGATTGGGAAGAGGATATTGAGAAATATAGACGGGAATTTAGATAGAAATAGAGGTAGAAAAGATAGACGGAAAAGATTGACTGAGAGATAATAAAAGATTGACGTGGATAGATGAGGAAGAGGTGAATGAAGAAGATAGACGTTAATAGACGTAGGATAGGGTGAGATAAAAAAGAGTGGATTGAGAAAGACGGGAATTTAGATTGACAAAGAGATAAGATAAGATTGACGTGGGTAGACAAAGGATAGTATGGTAGAGAAGAGGGTATTTAAATAGATAAACGTGAATTCAGATTGGCAAAGAGATAGAAAAAGATAGACGCTGATAGCTGTAGGATACGATGAGATTGAGAAGACGAGATTGAAAAAATAGACTGGAATTTAGATTGACATAGGGATAGTAAAATATTGAGGTGGATAGATAAAAGGTAGGATGAGATAGACAAGAGAAGATTAACAAATATAGACCGAAATTTAGATTGTCAGAGAGATTATAAGAGATTAACGTGGATAGATGAAGAATAGGATGATATAGAGGAGAGGGGATAGAAAAAGAAAGACTTTTATAGACGTAGGATACGATGAGATAAAGTAGAGGAGATTGAAAAACACGGAAATTTAGATTGACAGAGATATAAAGAAATATAACGTGGATAGATGAAGTATAAAATGAGATAGAGAACAGGAAATTTAAAAAGGTAGACAGGAATTTAGCTTGACATAGGGATAGACAAATATTGAGGTGGATAGATAAAGAATAGGATGAGATAGAAAAGGGGAGATTAACAAATATAGATCGAAATTTAGATTGTCAGAGAGATCATAAAAGATTAACGTGGATAGATGAAAAATAGGATGCAATAGAGAAGCGGGGATTGAAAAAGAAAGACTTTTATAGACGTAGGATACCATGAGATGAAGTAGAGGAGATTGAGAAAGACGGAAAATTAGAATGACAGAGATATAAAGAAATATAACGTAGATAGATGAAGTATAAAATGAAATAGAGAACAGGAAATTTAAAAAGATAGACTGGAATTGAGATTGACATAAGGATAGACAAATATTGAGGTGGATAGATAAAGGATAGGATGAGATAGAAGAGAGGAGATTAACGAAGATAGAAGGAAACTCAGATTGACAGAGAGATAATAAAAATTGACGTGGATAGATAAAGGATAAAAAAAGTTCGACGTGAATTTAGATTGAATAATAGATGAAAAGAGATAAAGATTCATAGATGTATGATGTGATGGGATTGGGAAGAGCATATTGAAAAATATAGACGGGAATTTAGATTGACAAAGAGGTAGAAAAGATAGACAGAAAAGATTGACAGAAAGATAGTAAAAGATTGACGTGAATAGATGAAGAATAGGATGAGATGGAGAAGAGGGGATTGAAAAAGATATTCGCTGATAGACGTAGAATAGGGTGAGATGTAAAAGAGTAGATTGAGAAAGACGGAAATTTAGATTGACAGAGAGATAAAGAAAGATTGACGTGGATAGATAAAGGATAAAATGAGATAGAGTAGAGGGTATTGGAAAAGATATACGTGAATTTAGATTGAAAAATAGATAGAAAGAGATAAACATTATTAGATGTGTGATACGATGAGAGAGGGAAAAGGATATTGAAAAATATAGACGGGAATTTATATTGACAAAGTGATCCAAAAATATAGACGCTGATAGATGTAGAATGCGATGAGATTGAAAAGAAGAGATAAGAAAAGATAGACAGAAATTGAGATTGACAGAGGTTTAGAAAAATATTGACGTGGATAGACAAAAGATAGTATAAGATAGAAAAGAAGGAATTAAAAAAGGTGGACAGAAATTTAGATTGACAGAGAGATAGTAAAAAATTGACGTGGATAGATGAAGGATAGGATGAGACAGAAAAGACGGTACTGAAAAAGACAGACCTGAATTTAGATTGACAAATAGACAGAATGAGATAAATTTTCTCTATCTCTTTCTATCACAAAAATTCAACATTATTAAAAAAGATTGGATCTGTCTTTTCACTTCCAGCAGGGATGACACTTTGTTATTTTTTTTCACTCTAACACAGTGTCATTCCACGGATTAATGAAAGCAATCCGAAAAGGTCACTTTTCGTCGCAATAAAAATTTGATTAACAGATGAGCGTAATTTATTAGATGTCAGTAGTCAGGAGGTGTAAAAAATTGCATCGTACACTCTAGCTTTATCCAACATACATTTTAACTGGAAATACAAGCTTACTTAACGTGGCGTTATATTTCAGCGCACATCAATCACATAAGGAAGGTGGCGGGAATCGATCATGTCGGCATAGGAGCAGGATTCGATGGAATAAATTTGTAACTATCAGCGAACTAATCTTCTCTACCATTACACATGCGAAATCGATTCAACACGTAAATTACATCTGTTCTCTCGATTTCAGCACTCCTGCTGGCCTGGAAGATGTCTCGAGGTACCCTCAACTACTAGCGACTTTATTAGAGGATCCTATGTGGTCCGAGGAGGATATAAAAAAATTGGCTGGTCTCAACTTGCTGAGAGTGTTCGCCAAAGTGGAACAGGTGTGTGTGAATTTATTTCAACTTTTCAAATTTACATCATTTATTCAAAATCCCGGCTTTTACCCTGACTACCATATTCCCTAAACTAAACTTTTCCATTAGTCATTCGGGGTGAGTGAAAACGCTAAAATTAATCGAATTGCTTGGGTTGAGGGAATAAAATTTGTGGTTTGGCTTCCGGAAAAAGGAATTTTTTTTTTTTTAATCTGTTAGTATCACAGAAACAAATAAAATTTTATTTTGAACAAAAAAAAACACGTTAAAACTTACTGAAACAAAATTGAGCCACAATCGGTTCATTTTGAACAATACGAACGTTGAAAGTAATTTAGTTGTTTTTCTGTTTTTACATTGATCATGAGAGCAAACACAGCTGAAGTTCAAAATGAGTTTTTAAAAAATATACTGGAACAAAATCGAAACCCTAGTTTTTTCTGTGATCTTCTGTTTTTCACATTCTCATTCATGAGAGTATAATGAAATCGTGAAAATTTTCTATCTCTAGTTGTTGAAGGATTTTTATTGAATCAGACACACCTTATTAGGGTCCCGAAATGAAAATCAAGTTCCTTAACCAGGTTAATGAACCAAAATAAAAAAATTTTGAGCATTTTTGAACCTTAAAACAAAATTTTGTCAAGAGTTTCAGAAACTGTTGTCAAAAGTTCTGGTAGATAACAAAAAGACTTGTAAATTATCTTTATGACATTTTAGGATTTAAAAAAATAAAAAACCCAAAGGGTGGGGAAATTATTCTAAGGAAATGTCTCGATTAGGCCAAAATTCAAAAACTTTGATCATTTTAAAAATTATGAATTTTGTTAAGAAATACATCAGCTGTAATTATCAATTTTAGCAGATGTCACAAAAGATTTACGAATTATCCTCATGACATTTTTCGATTAGATAAAAATTTCAAAAGTTCTATATGATCAATAATCAAGTAGAATACCTATATTGGTAACATTGGAAAATCTTTTTTAATCACAGGAAAATGATTTTTAATATATTCTTCGATGTGATTACAAATTAATGATTTCTTTAAAATTATTATCATTATAAGTTTAAATTTATACAGCTTTAGGCATGTCAAATTTTAATTGCTTTAATTTAAAAAATTTTTAAATAATAAAATCACTAAAAATTTGACACCTTATTCTATAATATTTTTGAAAAAAGGGCAATTTTGAACTCTAGGCATTTAACAGTTGACAAGGATAAACAGGAAAAATTGCTGAAACAAATATTTATAACTATGGAATCAAAAAATTTCGAAATCAAACGTTTTCAAGATTAAATTATAAAATTTAAGTTAAAAAAAATATATAACGTTAGAAATTCAAAAAGAAAATTGCAGAATTGACCATCATTTTGCTTTATTAGAAAATTTTTTTTCGTGATTTAGAAATGAAAAAATGTTGTTTTTATGAAAGAAAAATAATAACACCTTTCTTTGGTTCAAGCTGAAGAAGATTCAGGTTCGACATATTCAACTTTTTCCAAAAAAGTGTGCATTTGACTCAATCAAAAAAATTTGTTTTCTCACATTTTCAAACAATTCTAAATAAGCAAAAAAAAATTGTATTTCTAATTTTTAATTATTTTCCACTAGAAAAAACTGTACAGTACAAAGATTCAGGATTATTTTTAACCAATTGAATTTTTTATTCATGTTTAAAATAAAGAAAGAGAACAAAATATATTAAAGGATTTTTTTTTCACTTTTTTCGTATGTCAACTCACAATTTTTTTTGCCGCAGCTCAAACAATTCGATTAATTTTAAGATTTTAACTCCCAGCTTTGAAGCTCGTTTTTCAAAAAAAAAATTTTCATGGCCACGAAAATTTTTTTTTTTTTTTTTTGAAAAATTGAATTTTCAAGTTAAACAACTTTGTTAAAAATTTGTTGTTTTTTTTTGGTTGAGCAATAATTTTTTTTTTGAGAATAAGTTTTTTTTTCAACTAGCAGTGTAGCTATTTCATTTTTGATTAAAAATTCATATATTATTTAAAAAATTAATATTTTTTAATTGAAAATAATTGCATTTTGTTGAAAATTCGTCTTTTTGGTCTCAAATTAATTATCTTCTTTAAAAATTAATCATTTTTGTATTAAAAATGCAATTGTTTCTCTCCAAATTATTCTGGTTTTCTTAAAGATTCAAATAATTTGGAAGAAAATTTAACTATTTGGTTGAAAATCAAATTTTTGGTAAAAATTAAACTGTTTTTATGGAGATTATACTCTTTAATAAAAAATTAACTATTTTGTTAGAAAATCATATTTTTGGGTTGAAACTTCGCTCGAAAATTTATCTTTTAGCCTGAAGAATTAACTTTTTGGTTACAAATTAATTTTTTTAGTTAAAAATGTAACTAATTATTTGAAAGTTGAACTAGTTTTTTTTATGAATTAATATTTTTTAAACATTCACCTCCGTGGTTGAAAATTTAAATATTCAATTTCTAGAAAATTATTCTTCTGGGTTAAAAAAATCATTTTTTTGGGTTAAGCTCATTAAATTAATTTCTTTTTAATATTCGTCATTTCAGTTAAAAATTCATCTCTTCGGTTGAAAATGTTACTGGTGTTTTTGTAAAAACATTTCTTTGTTTGAGATTTAATTTTTTTAACTAACAATGTAGCTATTCCATTTTTGATTGAAAATTTATATTTTTTATTGAAAACTGATATTTTCCGGTTGGAAGTTAATGTATTTTGTTGAAAATTCGTCTTTTTGGTCGAAAATTAATCTTCTTTGTTAAAAATTCATCCTTTTTATCATAAATGCAACTGTTTGGGTCTAAATTATACTATTCAACTGAAAATTAACTTCTTTTTTAATTCTATTTTTATAAAACTTTAACTTTTTAGTGGAAAATTGAAAAAAATCATATTAAAAAAATCATATATAATCATATTGAAAAATCATATTTTTGGGTTAAAAATTCAACCGTTTTGTAGATAATTCGTCCTTTTGGCTTTAAAATTCAACAATCTTGTCGAAAATTAATGTACTTTCTTGAAAACTCGTGTTTTTTGGTAGAAAATTTTTTTTTCTGTTGAAAATGTAATTATTTGGTTAAAAGTTGAACTAGTTGGTTAAAAATTTATATTTTCCAAGATTCATCTCTTTGTTTCCAAATTTATCTATTCCATATTTGAAAAATTGATCTTTCGTGTTAAAAAATCAACTTTTGGGTTGAACTCTTTTGTTGAAAATTCATTTATTTGTTTAATATTCATAATTTTAGTTGAAAATTCATCGCTGTTGTTGAAAATGTAACTATTTTTTTGGAAATTGATACTTTTTATTTGAAATTAATCTTTTCTACTTGAAAATTCATGTATTTTGTTTCAAAGATTCGTCTTTTTTATAGAAAATCAATCTTGTTGTTTGAAAATGCATCCTTTTTTATTAAAAATGCATGGTTCTAAATTAATCTGGTTTGGTCAAGGATTCAGCAATTTCATAGAAAATCAAACTTTTCGATTGAAAATTAATTTTTTGGTTGAAAATTCATGTTTTTGGTTTAAATTAAACTATTTGACTAAAAATTAAACTTCTTCATAAAAATTTAACTTTTTGGCAGAAAATGAACTCCTTTGGTTGAAAGATCATATTTCCGGGTTAAAAATTCAACCGTTTTGTAGATCATTCATCCTCTTGGCTCTTAAATTCAACAATTTTGTTGAAAATTAGTGTTTTTAGGACGAAAATTAAACTTATTGCTGGAAAATTTATCTTTTTGGTTGAAAATTTAACTATATGGTTAAAAATTCATATTTTTTCAAGATTAAATTTTTAATAAAAATTATTTCTTTATCTGAAAAATTCACTCCATTAGAACCCTCTCTTCCTGAAAAAATCACCGTCTTTCCTGTTTTGATAGAATTTTTTACGGTTGTCAACTAGGTGTATGAGGGAGGGGGAGCGGGTCAAAAATAGCCTTATAATTGAGGCTTTTCCTAATTTCAGGATTTTTTTATAATCCCAAATATGAATGGAGAAAGTTTTGAAAACTTTTTAAAACTTTTTCATATCACGTTATTTATTTATATTTTTTTTACAGGTACGAGATGAATGGCAGAGGGCAGCAGTATTACCAGTTGAAAAAATAAGTCCACCTGAGAACTCAGCATGTGTATATGGAGTGTCCTGATCGCAACAAAGTACAATATTAGGACATCTCGATTGGGCTCGTTCACCAAAAGTGGAAAATACTCTACGAAAAAATAATTCTCCTGACTGAAATTTATTCAATCAGTGCATCTTCGAGTGTTAAATGAGAATTTTCTTGCAAACTCTAGGATCAGGATCAAGGTCCCTTCGAAACTGACATCAGAGCGAGGTTTATCATCTTGCGAATTTAATTAGAATTTATAGCTAAGAAGGATCGACATTTTTTCCAAATTGTATCAAACCCTCTTTTGTATCGTTTTTCAATTTTTTACACAACCTCCTAAATAACCACCAAAATATAGTAGAATAATATAAGCAGTAATCATCCTTCAAGAAAATAGTAATGTTCCACTCTCAAGAAAGTGAGCTTTTTTTAAACACTTTATTATTATTTACTGATCTGAATATTTTTATCAAACACATTTTTTTAAATCTAGATTTCCGAAATAATTGTCAAAAAACGTCGAAACTTGAAATTCTGCTACCTTCTAAAAAGAATTTTCCTACTTTGTATAGATAGATAATGAATAAGAACGAACCAATAGAAAGTTCTTGCAAAAGATCATCATCAAATGAGTGCCAAATATCACATCGTTTTTGACAGACAGTATTGTTGACAAAAATTATAGAAGAAACTCAATTAGAACATTAGGAAATAAATAAACTGAAAATGAATAAAATGTCATTGACATTCCGCATTTTTTATGCGAAATATACCAAATTTCCCGAAACAATCTTAAAGTTATTGGTATTGTTTTGAGAAATATTTTTTAAATTAGACTGCATTTTGAAGCACCGAATAAAATTATTGGATGAAAATCTTATCTTAGATAGTTTTTGTCCATACACGTATACTTGCTGAACAAATAGTAAAAACCCTCACAGCAATAGGATATAGACGGGCTATCCCTGTGATATCTCTGGGCAAACCTAGGATATCCTTGGGCCAACATAGGATATCAATGTGTCAACCTAGGATATCACTGTGCCAATCTAGGATGCCCATGTACCAACCTAGGATAGTCATGTGTCAACCTAGGATATCCATGTGCCAACTTAGTATATCCATGTGCCAACTTAGGATATCCATGTGCCAACCTAGGATATCAAATTGTATATCCCGGTATATCCTATTGCAGTGAGGGATTAATACAAACCCCAGATAAATTCTAGGAAAAAAGGATAATTCACTCAAATTCGTTTAGCCAATACTGCGAAAATGAGCTATTCGCACATTTCATAAAAGACACTTTTATATCCCGTTTATTTATACAGCATAGGTGGTTGCAGCTGAAACTGAAACTACGTTGTCTGTAAAAAAAATTTCTTAATAATATACCTATATATCAATAATTCGAGCAAGATTAAGAACGCTATTTTTTAGCAGAATTGAAATTTTTGAAAGTGCTTCTTGTTAGATTTTTTTTAATATTCTCTTCCAAGGCTTTCGCCCAAAAAGCTGAACCCCGCGTAAAACCGCGGGAAGTACATTACCTAGACTGAATTTTCAATTCAAGTGCGACTTATGCGAGTACTTTTTATCAAATGAATAGTAAATTAAACTTGCAATCGAATATAAAACCGACTAGGAATATATTTATAGGAACTATGACGAAGAAAATTACCAAGAGACCGTAGCTTAACGCAGGAAATGCATGAAATCAGCAAAATATTTCGTCAGTCAAAATTTATAATTGAGGGCCTATGCGCTGCGGCGCACAGTGGGAAAAATGACTTTTTTTATTTAAAATAACCTGCAGAATATATTTATAGCAATTATGACAAAGAAAATTACCAAAAGACAGTATAGCTTAACGCAGGAAATGCATGATATCAGCAAAATATTTCGTCAGTCAAAATGTATAATTGAGGGCCTATGCGCCGCGGCGCACAGTGGGAAAAAATGACTTTTTTGGTTAAAAATAACTTACAGACCACAGATATTAACCGATTGGGACAAAAAAAAATCAAAAAAGGGTTATAAAATTGCAAAGAATGATTTTTCATTTATTTAAAAAATTTTTTTTATAAATCAATAAATATAACAAAAAAAAGGCAATTTTGTTCTATTTGATGTTACTCGAGCTTGTCAATGATAAGAAAATTGTTGTATTTCTCTACGTTTCATTTATTAACATTAAATAATGATACTCCATCATGATTTATAAACACAAATCAATTTTTTGAACAAAGTATTTGTTAAAAACGTGTTTTCCATAATTCTCAATAATTTACGTTTTTCAAGTTATATTGCAATAAATTTGGATAAAAACAATGTTACTATTTAAAAAATTTCTCTCGAGATTATTCTTGTGAATATTATAAACAAATTTAATAAACAAATGCATTATTCAGTCATTTGTTGAGAGAAAAAATTGTTTTTTGCCACGTCAGTTTTTTTAAAATTAGGAACCTCATGATAATTTCTTCAAAATTCATAATTTTTTGAGAAATTAAAGAATATCTTCTGTAAATTTCATTGAAAAATTCCATGAATTGGCTGAATTACGGAGAGTTGAAGTTAAAAAACACAGAAAATTTTGTTTTAAAAGAACAAGTTTTTTGTTATACTTCGAAAACAACAAAAGCTAAAACTTTTGTGTACAGATAAAAAAAAAATAAATTTTTTGACTGACGAAATATAATACTGATTAATTGCAGCTTTACGAGAATGCAAATTCGTGATATATACTCACTTATTTAAATCAGTGAAATTACACAGGAATCAGTGACATATTTCTAGTTATTCAAAACACTGAAATTTCAGTGAATATCCAAAAAGAATAAAATATTTCTGTTGTTTGAGCAATTATTTAGAAATTAAAAAAATGTTGGCGCAGGGCGACAGACGGTTGTGACTCTTGCCTCAGAAGGGCCGCAGTGCGCATGTACTCAGCCGAGTATATTGCGCAATATTATGCATTTCAATTGGAATATATGTATCCCTTGATATGAAAAATGGTAAAGTACCGCCTTTTTTGTAAAGTGCGTAACTGTTTTACTAGAGCGTCAACAAATTATTATTGAAATATTGATTAATAATTGATTAAATAATTAATTTTCAATGAAATGTAATCATATTATAGGTCAATCAATTCATCTTGTATCGGGGATTCTTTTTATTTTTAAGTCAACTTTGAATTATATCAATGAAAATAGTTTTACTGTAGATACAAATTTTTATAAAATTTTAAATAACCATAAAGTCTTTACTCTTGAATAAAATGTATCAATATTATAATTATATAAATAATCAAAAACAATACAATCAATTATTTTCAAGTGGAGGAATTTGTTTATATTGCATAAACTTTGAATTACGTGAATAAAAAAAGGTTTATCCCGAAAAAACTCATTTTTAACAAATAAATTTTTGAATTGAGGAACATTTAATTAAACGAATACAATTTTTTCCAAATTGTTACCATTACAAAGCTTCCTCTATGGGGAAGCAAAAGAAACAGAATATTTTCCATAAAACAGAAACGCACTTTTCGCAAAAAGAGGGAATTTTGCGATTTTTTTTATTAAGTCTAGTTCAAAGGCCGTAGTTTGGGTCGCTGAATCCGAACATGAAGTCGCAATGTCAATTTTACTTCTTGTTTTCTTCCTAATCTACAAAAAAAAAACACTTTTTTTCATGCATTTCACAGCCCCACAAAAAAAGTAGGAATTTCGAAGGACCAGACTCGTGAATTCTTACGCATTTTCGGTCGCTGAATCCGAAATCGGAATTCCGAAGTAATTTTCTACCTAATCTAAAAATTTCGTAGCCTCAAAAAAAAAATTTGTTTACACTTCACAGCCCCACAAAAATAAAGTCAGAGTTCCAACTGACCAGACTAGTAAATTTGTACGTGTTTGGGTCACTGAATCCGAATCTGAAGTCGGAATTCCGAAGTTAGCTATTTTTTGCTTGCTAACCATAACAAATGTACGAAAAAAGTGTTTCTTGAGGTTAGGAAATTTTGATGTTTAGAAGAAAAAAAAGAGCTAACTTAGAAATTTCGACTACGGTTTCGGATTCAGCGACCCAAAACATATTAGAATTGACTAAACTTGTCCGTCGGAGCTTATCGTTTTCTTTTTTTTTGTGGGGTTGTGAAATTTACGAAAAAATATTTTTTTTAAGTTTAGGAAGAAAACAAGAGCTAAATTCGGCATTCCGATTTCGGATTCAGCGACCCTAATGAATAGTCGCTGATTCTGAATGAATTTTCACTGATTGAGGTACAAGAAGAACGTCACTAGTTTGATTTTAGGAACTAAACTTATACCTGCGACAGAAGAAATAGAAAGATTCGCGTAATAACATTTATTTAAAAAGCGTGTTTTTCAATAGATTCGAATTTTCATCACGTAACTAGCGAGTGAACTTGTAATGAACACATCCATGAATGAAATA
This sequence comes from Andricus curvator, assembly GCA_932195095.1. Lineage (NCBI taxonomy): Eukaryota > Metazoa > Arthropoda > Insecta > Hymenoptera > Cynipidae > Andricus > Andricus curvator. Next base: position 340,062 of record CAKNYM010051708.1, read on the forward strand.
TTCGTAGAAACTCGTAGCTTGTAACCATATACAAAAATTTCTTATACCTTTCCGATGAGTGGAACGTAAGTTCTTTAGCCACCTGTACCGAAAAAAGAACAATTGAGTCTTTTTGAAGGCAAATCGCAATTTGTAATAATTTAAAGACTTCTGTTATAGTTTTCTATAAATTGGTAAACAAATTGCAATAACAACGATCAAAATGAAATACTATTATGGGACAATCAAAAACTACGTCACTCTGCCTCAGAACGGCCGCAGTGCGCGTGTACTCATTCGAGTATCTTGCGCATTATGCATTCCATTAAACAAGTAAAGCTTCTAAATACAGACTTCACAAGATTTCCCCTATTCCCCTGTTCAGCCCTTTTTTAAAGAATTCCTCTTTTTTCCCTGTTTTCAAGACCCTTTGCTTGTTCTCTTTTTTAAAATACGAACTGAAATAACCGAACCAAATAATAAAATCCAACTATTTTTCGTTGTAAGTTAATTCTTTTTGATTGATTTTTTGGTTCTTTTGGTTAAAACTTCTGCTATTTTGTTGAAAGTTAAACTATTTTGTTAAAAATTAGTTTTTTTTTAGTTTTAAATTAATTTTTATACTGAAAATTTAACTAATCCATTTTTGGTTGAAAATTAATTAATTTAAATGAAAATTTACCTTTTCCATTTTTTGATGAAAATTGATGGTTTTCACTTAAAAATTACACTATTAAATTTTCTATTTAAAATTGGTACTTTTCAGTTAAAAAGGGATAATCTTAAGTTGAAAATTGATAGTTTTCAGTTAAAAATTAAACTACTAAATGTTGTATTTCAAATTTATCTTTTTTTCTTAAATATTCAAATTACTGGTTGAAAGTTGCACCAAATTGTTAGAAGTTCAATTTATTGGTTGACGATTTAATTATTTTGTGCAAAATTCTATTTTTTCTTTTTGAAAATTATTTTCCAACTGAAAATCTAACTTTCCCATTTTTTGTTGAAAATGGATCATTTTCAGTTGAAAATTCTTGTATTTTATTGAAAATTCACCTATTTGGGTACAAAATTAATCTTTTTTGTTGTTTTTTAATTTGAAAATTTTATCATTTAATTTTTGGTTACAAAATATATCTTTTTCAGTTGAAAATTCAACTATTTCGTTGAAAATTCATCTTTCTGGATTAAAAATTAACTTACTTGTTGAAAATTCTTTTTTGATAGAAATTAATCTTCTAGATTAAAAATTAAACTACTTGGATCAAACTTGAATTACTTTGTTGAATTTTATTTCATTAGTTCCAGATCTACCTCTTTGAGGTCGATTTTTTTAAACAAATTTTTAATAGCAAATTTATTTATCCCATTTTTGATTGAAAATTGATTGTCTTTAGTCTAAAATTGAATTATTTTGCTGAAAACCATTTTTTTTTATTTTATAGAAAATTCATCTATTAAGTTTCAAATTGCTACTATTTTGTTGAAAATTAATTTTTCAAACTGAAAATGTACCTTTTTTGTTGAAAATCGGTAGTTTTCAGTTAAAATTGATAGTCTTCAGTTAAAAATTGATAGTTTTCAGTTAGAAATAAAACTACTAAATTTTGTATTTCAAATTCATCTTTTTGCTTAAATATTTAACTTACTGGTTGAAAGTTGAACCAAATTGTTAGAAATTCACTTTATTGGTTGACGATTTAACTATTTGGTTCAAAATTCTGTTTTCTTCTTGTTTGAAAATTATTTTTTTAACTGAAAATCTAATTTTCCCATTTTTTGGTTGAAAATGGATCATTTTCAGTTGAAAATTCATGTATTTTATTGAACATTCACCTATTTGAGTACAAAATTAATCTTTTTTGTTGTTTTTTAAATTGAAAATTTCATC
>CAKNYM010051708.1:341941-366520 GCA_932195095.1 Andricus curvator
AAAATTAAACTACTAAATTTTGTATTTCAAATTCATCTTTTTTGCTCAAATATTCAACTTACTGGTTGCAAGTTGAAAAACATTGTTAGAAATTCACTTTATTGGTTGACGATTTAACTATTTTGTTCAAAATTCTGTTTTTTTTTGTTTAAATTATTTTTTCAACTGAAAATCTAACTTTTCCATTTTGGGCACAAAATTAATCTTTTTTGTTGTTCTTTAAATTGAAAATTTCATAATTTAATTTTTGGTTACAAAATATATCTTTTTTAGTTGAAAATTCAACTATTCGTTGAAAATTTATCTTTCTCGATTAAAAATTAACTTTCTGGTTGAAAATTCTTTTTTGATAGAAATTAATCTTCTAGATTGAAAATTCAACTACTTGGTTCAAACTTGAATTACTTTGTTAAATTTTATTTTATTAGTTCCACATCTACCTCTTTGAGGTAGATTTTTTGAAAAAAAAATTTTAATAGCAAATTCAATTATCCCATTTTTGATTGAAAATTGATCATCTTTAGTCTAAAATTGAATTATTTTGTAAAAAATAATTTTTTTTGTTTTATAGTAAATTCATCTATTCAGTTTCAAAATTCAACTATTTTGTTGAAAATTCCTCTTTTTGGATTAAAAATTTTATTATTTTGGTAGAAAATTCAACAATGTGGTTGAAATTTTGTTTCTGTCTTGAATAAAAAAACTTTCCTTATTGAAAATGCATCTCTTTTCGTAGAAATTTTATCTTCATGGGTTAAAAGTTTCTTTGGTTAAAATTTAATCTGTTTCGGTTGAGGATTCTACTATTTTGTTAAAAATTCGTTTTTTAGCTGAAAATAAATTTTCTTAACTGAATTTTTATGTAAATAGTATATTTTTGGTTGAAAATTGATCGTTTTCATTTGGAAATTTAACTATTAAATTTTTCATTTTAAATGCATATTTTTTGGTTGAAAATTCAACTACTTGGTTAAAAGTTAAACTACTTTTTTTAAATCCATTTCATTGCTTAAAAATTTAACTATTCTGCTGACAATTCTTCTTATCTCCTTTCAAAATTATTTTTTTCACTGAATATTTAACTATTCCATTTTTTGTTGGAAATTGATCATTTTTAATTGAAAATTCAAGTATTTGGTTGAAAATTATTTTTTTAATGTAAATTCGTCTTTTTTGTAGAAAATTATTCTTCTTGATTTAAAATTCAACTACTTTTGGTTGAAAATTGAATTACTTTGTTAAAAACTCATTTTATTAGTTAAAAATTTACCTTATTGGTTGAAAATTTAAATATTTAGTTGAAAATTCGTTTTTTTTTTGAGTAACAATTAATTTTTGGAACAGTAAATTGAAATATTCCATTTTTTTGTCAAAAATTGACCGTCTTCAGTTTGAAATTCAACTATTTGGTTGAAAATAAATTTTGTTATTGAAAAATAATATTTCTGAGATAAAAATTGAACTGTTTTGTAGAAAATTTGCCTTTTCGGCTTAAAAATTGAACTATTTTGCTAAAAAAAAAACCTCTTTTTGGGTTAAAAATTTAATTATTTTGGTAAAAAATTCAAATTGTTTGACATTTTTTTTTTTCCTGAATGGAAAGTCTTTCTTGGTTGAAAATTCGTCTCTTTACTTTATTTATTGAAAATTCAACTATTTTTTTGGTTGAAAATTGCAATTTTGGACTTAAAAATTGAACTCTTTTATTGAAAATTGGTCTTTTTGGTTTGAACATTTATCTTCGTAGGTTGAAAATTCATCTCTTTGGGTAAAAATTCTATTTTTTTTTAATTCATATTTTTTACTTAAAAGTTCAACTATTTGGTTTTGAATGCAACTGTTTGGTTAATAATTTTTTTTTTAATTTAACTATCTCATTAAAATAATTTTTTGAAAATGTAACTATTTGTGGTCGAAACTTAATCTTTTTTATTTAAAAATGCATCCATTTGGTTGAAAATTCTATTAAGCAGTTAAAAATTAAACTATTTTGTTAAAAATTCAACTGTTTCATCTAAAATTATTTTTTTTTATTCTTAACAATTCAACTATTTGCTTGAAAAATCATCTTTCTAGATTAAAAATTAATTTTTTTTTGTTGAAAATTCAACTATGTTTAAAATTCAATATATTTCGAATTGAAATCTGTGAAGCGTTTCATATTAAATTCAATATGGTACCTATAAATTAATTTGATTAAAAAGAATTTATTCCCCTTTTTTCATTAAAAATCACCCTCTTTCCCCTATTTTTAGAGCATTTTGGGCAGTGAAGTCTGTTGCAATTTTTTTTTAATTTTAGGCATTTATCAATTTAAAAAGAAGAACAAAATTTATGTTGACGAAGAAGGCAATGGGTGGAAAAAGTGTTCAAAATATCGTGACATAGTTTTTGAAAAACCCATACGCAGACTGCGTTTAAAATTGAAATTATTACTCTCAGATAAATTTTAAAGAAAATTATTTACAACTAGAAAAATTTAGCCCTAATCTTAAATTTATATATAAAATTTTGTTATTTATTATCTATTAAGTTTTCATTAATGATATGAATTTCCAGACCAAAAAGCATGTCGCGATTGTTTGGAAGATAATAAAGGCCGAAAAAGACAATTTCGATTCAGATCGTCGAGATAAAATCATTCTATTTCATGTGTGTGTGAGAGAAAGTGTAAAAAAGATTAATAGAAAATATTATATTAAAGCGAAAGTGTCAGTTGTGATGAAAATAAAATGAAAAATGAATTCGAGCAAAAAATGGAAAGCTCGGGAAATATTAGAGCGTTCCGAAGATAACAATCAAGAACGAAAATGTGCATCAGTGCCAAAATGTAAAAAAGAAAAGAAAAATATGCGACCGCACCTTACGCAATTTCTCGAAGGCTCAAACAATATTTTCGAGGAACCCGTGTTCATTTTTTTAAACTAAAACCAGCGAGATATACTCCAGTGAATATTATAAAAATTGTAATTCCTAAGCGCGAGCACACACACACACACACATACACAAACTTTGTAAATCAGGTTGTCTACTCACCTGGAAAACCTGGAAATGTCAGGAAATTTTTTTTGGTCAGGGAAAGTCAGGTAAAATCAGGGAATTTTTTCGATCGTCCTATAACTTTTTTTTTAAATTGTAATACTGAATTAAATAACAATGTTTTTTCATTTGTGAAAGTAAATTTACAGTACTGGATTCATACTTATTCAAATATAACTTCTTTTTATCGTATTTACTAATTTCGGGAAAATATATTTCATTATAAAATAAATAAAAATGAGAAAAAAGTTTAAATTATAAAATATTATTATTAAATAACTAATAATTATTAATTAATTTAAATTATTTGATTATTATTATTCATTATTTTAAATAGTTAAATATCCATTGAATTTTAAGTGCCCATGAAAATATTCACAAATATTGTTTTTTAATTATTCGTCAAATTCATTAAGTTGAGCGACAAATTGAAAAATCTATTAATTATGTTTTTAGTATTGTTCATGTCTTTAATTATTCATTAAGAAATACCATTAAGTACCATTAAGAAATTACTTGTCGACTATTTTTCTAAAAATTAACTTTTTGTGGAAAATTCCTATTTTTGGATTAAACGATGATATTTTCGGGTTAAAAATTCAACTGCTTTGTAGAAAATTTTTCTTTTTTGTTTTAAATTTCGATAAATAACAAGAAAAGTTATCAATTTGGTTAAAAATTAACTTTTTTGTTAAAAATGGACTTTTTTGTTGAAAATTAATATTTTTGGATTAAAGATGATATTTTCGGGTTAAAAATTCTACTGCTTTATAAAAAATTCGTCTTTTTTTTTAATTTCGTTAAATAATAAGAAGAAAAGTTATCAATTTGGTTAAAAATTATCTTATTTGTTAAAAATGGACTTTTTTGTTGAAAAAGGACTTTTTTGTTGAAAATTAATATTTTTGGGTTAAACGATGATATTTTCGGGTTGAAAATTCAACTGTTTTGTAGAAAATTTGTCTTTTTTGTTTTAAATTTCCATAAATAAGTAAAGCAATTAACAATTTGGTTAAAAATTAACTTTTTGTTGAAAATAGACTTTTCTGTTGAAAATTCATATTTTTGGGTTAAAAGATGATATTTTCGGGTTAAAAATTCTATTGCTTTATACAAAATTCGTCTTTTTTTTAAATTTCGATAAATAACAAGAAAAGTTATCAATTTGGTTAAAAATTAACTTTTTTGTTAAAAATGGACTTTTTTGTTGAAAATTAATATTTTTGGATTAAAGATGATATTTTCGGGTTAAAAATTCTACTGCTTTATAAAAAATTCGTCTTTTTTTTTTATTTTGATAAATAAGAAGAAAAGTTATCAATTTGGTTAAAAATTAACTTTTTTGTTAAAAATGGACTTTTTTGTTGAAAATTGACTTTTTTGTTGAAAATAGACTTTTTTGTTGAAAACTCATATTTTTGGATTAAAATTTGGGTTAAAAATTCAACTGCTTTGTAGAAAATTTCTCTTTTTTGTTTCAAATTTCGATAAATAAGTAAAACAGTTAACAATTTGGTTAAAAATTAACTTTTTTGTTGAAAATGGACTTTTTTGTTGAAAATTGATATGTTTGGGTTAAAGGATAATATTTTCGGGTTAAAAATTCTACTGCTTTATAAAAAATTCGTCTTTTTTTCAATTTCGATAAATAAGAAGAAAAGTTATCAATTTGGTTAAAAATTAACTTTTTTGTTAAAAATGGATTTTTTTTGTTGAAAATTAATATTTTTGGGTTAAACGATGATATTTTCGGGTTGAAAATTCAACTGCTTTGTAGAAAATTTGTCTTTTTTGTTTTAAATTTCGATAAATAAGTAAAACCGTTAACAATTTGGTTAAAAATTAACTTTTTTGTTAAAAATGGACTTTTTTGTTGAAAGTTAATATTTTTGGGTTAAACGATGACATTTTCGGGTTAAAAATTCAACTGCTTTGTAGAAAATTTGTCTTTTTTGTTTTAACTTTCGATAAATAAGTGAAACAGTTAACAATTTGGTTAAAAATTAACTTTTTTGTTGAAAATTGACTTTTTTGTTGAAAATTCATATGTTTGGGTTAAAAGATGATATTTTCGGGTTAACAATTCTTCTGCTTTATCAAAAATTCGTTTTTTTTTTAATTTCGATAAATAAGAAGAAAAGTTATCAATTTGGTTAAAAATTAACTTTTTTGTTAAAAATCGACTTTTTTGTTGAAAGTTCATATTTTTGGGTTAAACGATGATATTTTCGGGTTAAAAATTCAACTGCTTTGTAGAAAATTTGTCTTTTTTGTTTTAAATTTCGATAAATAAGTGAAACAGTTAACAATTTGGTTAAAAATTAACTTTTTTGTTGAAAATTGACTTTTTTGTTGAAAATTCATATGTTTGGGTTAAAAGATGATATTTTCGGGTTAACAATTCTTCTGCTTTATCAAAAATTCGTTTTTTTTTAAATTTCGATAAATAAGAAGAAAAGTTATCAATTTGGTTAAAAATTAACTTTTTTGTCAAAAATGGACTTTTTTGTTGAAAATTAATATTTTTGGGTTGAACGATGATATTTTTACGGGTTAAAAATTCAACTGCTTTATAAAAAAATTCGTTTTTTTTTTTAATTTCGAGAAATAAGAAGAAAAGTTATCAATTTGGTTAAAACTTAACTTTTTTGTTAAAAATCAACTCTTTTGTTGAAAATTAATATTTTTGGGTTAAACAATGATATTTTTACGGGTTAAAAATTCAACTTCTTTGTAGACAATTTGTCTTTTTTGTTTTAAATTACGATAAATAAGTAAAACTGTTAACAATTTGGTTAAAAATAAACTTTTTTATTGAAAATGGACTTTTTTGTTGAAAATTCACATTTACGGGTTAAAAATGTAACTGTTTAAACTATTTGGTTAATAACTTTTGTTGAAAATTCATCTCTTTTGGTAGAAATTAAAATCTTTTTTGGTTAAAATATCAACTATTACATTTTTCTTCATGAATTTATATTTTTGGATGTAAGAAATCATTTTTTGTTGTTCAAAATTCATCATTTTAGTTGAAAATTCAAATATTTGGTTAAAAATTCATCTTTTTTTTTTTTTGAAAATTAACTTTTTTGTTGAAAATTCAATGCTTTTGTAGAAAATTCGTCTTTTTAGTTAAGCATGCTTGGTTAAAAATTGATCTGTTTTATTGAAGGATTCAAATAATTTGTTGAAAATTCAACTTTTTGGTTAAAAATTAACATTTTTGTTGAAAATTCACATTTTGGGGTGGAAATTTGATATTTTCGGGTTAAAAATTCAACTGCTTTGTAGAAAATCCGTCTCTTTTACTTTAAATTTCAACAAATAAGTAGAAAACTTGACGATTTGGTTGAAAATTGATTTTTTTGTTCAAAATTCATATTTTTTTTAACAAAAATGAATCTGTTTTGGTTGTGGATTCATCAATTTTCTTGAAATTTATCTTTTTTTTCATAATTTATATTTTTTGGCAAAATTCAAATGTTTTTTTTAGAAAATTCATCTTTTTAACACCGAATTTATAATAGTTTGGTAGAAAATCAAACTATTTGTTTGCAACTTCAACGGTTTTTTTGAAAATTCATGTTTCGAATTTCAAAAATTAATCTTTTTTAGTTGAGGATGGAAAATTAACATTTTTGTTTGAAAATTAACATTTTATTTTACGCAAATTAATGCGTTTGGTTAAAACTCAACTTTTTTGTGTTAAAAATTTAGCAATTCGGTTAAAATTTGTTGACTTTCTTAACCCAAAAATTTTTTTTGGTTGATAATTCGTCTCTTTTGTTGAAAATTTCTCACTTTTCGTAGAAATGTAATCTTTTTTTATTAAAAATGCAAATGTTTTATTAAAAAATAATTTACTTTGGTTGAGAATTCAACTATGTTTTCGAACTTTTGTATTTTTTGGTTGAATTCAACAGTTTTTTGTTTAAAATTAGAATATTTTTTGGTTGAAATATCAACTATTACGTTTTTAATGAAATTTTTTTTTTGTAGAAAATTAATCTTTAGGTTGAAAATTCATATATTTAATTGAAAATCCAACATTTTTTATTGAAATATTAGAAACTTAAAACGTTCCAAATTGAGTGTAATAGAGTTAAATTAATATAATTTATAGTTAAGTTAATATAATTTATAAATAAATCAATTCAATTTATAGTTAATTCATTTGGTTGAAAATCTACTATTATACTTTTTGTTGAGAATTCATCTTTTTTGGTTAAATATTTTATTATTTGTTTAACTGAAAATAAATTTTGTTATAAAATTCATCTTGATTGAAATTTTAAAAACTTTGTTAAAAATTCTTCTTTTTAGTTTAAAAATTTAACTTTTTTTATTAAAAATGCAACTGATTTCTTGAAAAATAATCATAAAAATAAAAAAAAATTTCATGATATTTTGGTAGAGGATTGAACTATTTTGTTGAAAGTAGGTCTTTTTGGATGAATTTAACTGCTTTTGGTTGATTATTAAAATACTTTTCCGGTTGAAATGTGAACTGTTACATTTTTTGTTGATAATTTATCATTTTAGTTGAAAATTGATCTCCATATTTAAAAATTTAAGTATTTTGTTGAAAATTCAACTTTTTTTTTTAAATTCATCGATTTTCTTCAAAAGGCAATATTTTCAGTAATTTGTCAGTAATTTAAAGCGTTTAAATTGAATTTAATATATTATATGCAAAAAAAAAATTCTGCCTAACTCACAGGATTTTCAGTTAAAATAGGGACAGAATAGCTTTTTCAGTAAAGATTACCAAATTTTCTACAGGGAAATTAAAAAAAAAAATTAATTTAAAACAAAATATTAATTGTTCAGTAATTTAATAAATTTACTGATATTTTCTGGAATATTTACTGAACTTTTCTGTGAAGATGACATCTTCAAACTGTAAGCTCTGATAAAAGAGTTTGTAAATTTTACAAAAAGTATCTGGGAATTTTTTAAATTACTGAAAATTTTGTAAACTCTGTAAAAAAACTCGGTAAACTTTACAGAAAAGCTGTGTTATCCCTTTTTTAACTGAAAATCCTGTAACCTTAGCAGAATAATTTTTCCCCGTGTCATTAATTTTATTTAAAAGAATTTATTTCGAAATTTGAAACACTTTAGGCCTTGGTTGCCCATTTATAAAGTTAGTTTTATAAATTAAAGAACATTGTTATTTAATTTTACATAGTTATAAAAAGTACCATTTCTACACACATTTAGATATTTCAAACTGAAAAAAATCATTCACAAGAAACTCGCGTAATTATCTTATACTATTTTAAAATTTTCTGTGAAAAAAAAGATCCTCTTTCTGTCCGCTGGGAATCGAACCCAGGTCTTCCGGTTGCGAAAGAGGAACTTTTTTCACACAAAAATTTTTAAAAATTTATAACTTCTACTAGAGATACCTCGAAAAATCCTCGAATTGTCAGAGCATTTTTTTCCAAATCTGAGTAGACACCCTGTAAACGGCGAATTACTAAAACGAGAGAAAAGCAGATGAACAGATAAACCTTAGCAAAACCTCAGGATAATTTTAATAATACGATCTCAGATTTAATGATATCTCAGATAACCTATTATAATATTGATTAAAATATTAGGTCCAAACGCACAAAACACGTATGGAAACATATACATATATCGATGTATATACCGGAAAAAATGAAATGAAACAACTAGGTGAGTGAAATGAAAGGTGAACATCAGCTGTCTCTTTTGTGAAATGTGGAATGTTATTTCGTGTTGTTATTTTTTAAGGGGCCTTCTATAAAACTACGTTACCAATTTCGGGGAAAGAAAAAAAAACTACGTTTGGTAACTGGGTGAGGAAGAAAGGGGGGGGGGTAGTGAAAGTAACGTTACCAACTTAGATAACATTTAGTATGTTTCCTGATGATAAATTTGAAAAAAGTTTACGAATTTTGCGAAAGATCCCCCTCCAATGGTAAAGTTTAATAAAGGAATCTGTATTATCATTAGAGAATAACAGAAAATATTTAACGTCTTTTCAGACTAGATGGAGCTATGAAAGAAAAATTATTTTAAATAATTTTTTTCTGAATAAAGATCTTCTCCTTTCGCTCCGCTGGGAATCGAACCACATAACTACTGATTTCCGGTCAGGTGCTTTCCCATTGAGCTACTAGAGAGATCGAGAGAAAAAACTTTTTTCAGAAATACAAGCATTATTTTGCTAGATGGTACAAATCAAATTTTTCAAGGAATCTGTATTATCATCACAGAATAACAGAAAATATTTAACGTCTTTTCAGACCTGATGGAGCTATGAAAGAAAAATTATTTTGAAACAAATTTTCTGAAAAAAGATCTTCTCAGTAGTCTTTATCTTTATCTTTCCAGCGGAGCGAAAGGAGATCTTTTTTCAGAAAAAAATTATTTAAAATAATTTTTCTTTCATAGCTCCATCTAGTCTGAAAAAACGTTAAATATTTTCTGTTATTCTCTAATGATAATACAGATTCCTTGAAAAATTTTATTTGTACCATCTAGCAAAATAATGCGTGTATTTCTGAAAAAAGTTTCTTCTCTCAATCTCTCTAGTAGCTTAATGGGAAAGCACCTGACGGGAAATCAGTACTTCTGTGGTTCGATTCCCAGCGGAGCGCAAGGAGAAGATCTTTTTTCAGAAAAAAATTATTCAAAAAGTTGGATAATTAATTAATAAGTTTGAAAAACACATCGGTCTAGTATTATATATTTGGTTCGGAATCCATCTCGGTTGGATAACAATTCTACTATTTAGTTGAAAATTCAATAATTTGGTTTAAAATACAACTATTTGGTTAAAAAATCATCTATTTGGTTAAAAATTTAACTATTCCATTTTTAGAAAATTAATCTTCTTGATTAAAAAATCATCTTTTCGGTTGCATTTCAAATTATTTTGTTGACAATTCATTTTTTTTAAGATTTATCATTTCAGTTGAAAATTCATCTAATTGGTTCATTTTTAACTATTTTGTTGAAAACTCGTATTTTTGGTTGAAAATTAATTTCTTCTACTAAAAACGTAACAATTCCATTTTTGGTTGAAAATTAATATTTTCATTTAAAAATTGATCTTTTCTAGTTAAATATTTAACTATTTCGTTGAAAATTTAATTATTGTGTTGTAAATGCAACTATTTGGTCAAAAATGTAACTATTCCATTGTTAGAAAATTAATCTTCTTGCTTAAAAAATCATCCTTTGGGTTGCATTTTACATGATTTTGTTGATAATTCAATTTTTTTTAAATTCATAATTTCAATTGAAAATTCATCTAATTGGTTCATTTTTAACTATTTTGTTGAAAACTCGTACGTTTGGTTTTAAATTAATATTTTTATTTAAAAACTCATCTTTTCTAGTTAAATATTCAACTATTTGGGGGGAAAATTCAATTATTTTGTTGAAAATGCAACTATTTGGTTAAAAATGTTAATTTTAAAAATTCCATTTTTAGAATATTAATTTTCCTGATTAAGAAATCATCTTTTCGGTTGCATTTTGAATTATTTTGTTGATAATTCAATTTTTTGAAGATTCACCATTTCAGTCGAAAATTCATCTAATTGGTTCATTTGAAACTATTTTGTTGAAAAATCTTATTTTTGGTTGAAAATTAATTTTTTCTACTAAAAATGTAACAACTCCATTTTTGGTATTAAATTAATATTTTTATTTGAAAATGGATCTTTTCTAGTTAAGTATTCAACTATTTGTTTGAAAATTTAATTAATTCTGTTGAAAATGCAACTATTTGGTTAAAAATTAAACTATTCCACTTTTAGAAAATTAATTTTCTTGATTAAGAAATCATCTTTTGGTTTGAATTTTAAATTATTTTTTTGATAACTCAATTTTTTGAAGATTTATTATTTTAGTTGGAAATTCATCTCTTTGGTTGATATTTCTAAACTATTTTGTTGAAAAATAAAATAAACAATTGAAAAAAAATTAAAAGTAAACTATTTGGTTGAAAATTCATATATTTTGCTAAGAATTCGTCTTTTTTGTCGAAAATTAATCTTCTTGGTTGCAAATTTATCTTTGTAGGTTGAATAATCAACTATTTGGTTCAATCCTGAACTATTTTCAGAAAAATTTAACTATTGGGTGGAAAATTGACTTCCTTACGAAAAATCATTTTTTGGGGTTAAAAATTCAATTGTTTTTTAGAACATTTTTTTTTAGCTTCAAAAGATTTTCGGGTTAAAAATTTAACTATTCTGGTAATTCGTTCTTTTGGCTTCAAAGTTCAACAACTTTGTGAAAAATTGATGTATTTTGTTGCAAATTTGCCTTTTTTGGTAAAAAATTAATTTTCTTGGAGAAAAATTTGACTATTTTGTTACAAATTATTTCTTTAAAGATTCCCCTCTTTTGTTGAAAGATGAAAAATGCGTCTATTTGGTTAAAAAATTAATCTTGTTTTTTTTTTAAATTCATACTTTTGGTTCAAAATTCGTCCCTCTTGATTAAAAATTCATCTATTTGGTTGAGGATTCAACTAATTCCTTAAAAATGATTTTTCCTTTGCTTAATTCAACTGGTTGGAAATACGTTATTTGGTACAAAATGTATCTTTTATGATAGAAAAGTCCATTTCCTTAGTTAAAAATCCATCTTCTTCGGTTGAAAATAAACTTCTTTGTTGAAAATTCAACTATTTAAAAAAAAAAAAAATTTTGTTGTTGGAAATTCGTCTTTTTGGGTTGAAAATTCATCCCTTTTCGCAGAAAATCCGTTTTGGGTGATAATTCAACTAATTTTGTGAAAATACAATATATTTTGACTTCAAATCTTAGAAATTGAAAGTCATAATAAATTTAATACATTTACATTCATTATATTTGGAATAATGTATTCTCCTATTATTACCCTATTTTCTTGAAAAATCACCCTATTTCCTCTATTTGAGAGAATTTTGGGTTACGTTATTTTTTTGGGGGGGGGGGGGGACTACGGTCGTCAACGAGGGGGACAGGGGGGGGGTAAAGAATGGTCAGAAATTGATAACGTATTTCATGGACAGCCCCTTATATTTTCATTATAGGGCAGATGATAATTCCGCCCCAGCTACCTGCGTAAGGTTCTCCCACTACGTGGCTTCCCCTCGCTCAGCCGAACTGCTGCCGGCGAGCTTGGTCAGCGGGAGTCCCTTGTACCTAATGAGCAATAAAATGCCGAATATAGCATTTTTTTAAATTTAGCCTTTGCTAATTTACAAATATAATATTCGAAATCTGCGAATTATATCGATTACAATATTTCTAATTTAATTATAATCAATTCCATTTCTTCTTTGACTGAAAAAGTTGTATTTTATAAATAATAATAATAATATTTTTGAGGTTAATTTTGAGAAATGCGATTGTTTGAGAAATAAACCAAAATTATGATTGACATAATAAGTTTTTAAATCGGGCCAATAAATTAAATCTGCTGAAGTTGATTTGAGTAAAATATATTGCAAAATTCTCCACAAAATTTCACATAGACCTGAACATTTAATTTTTAATTTTCAACTTTTTAAGTCAAATAACATATCGTTGGAATCGTTATAATTCGCAGATTTCGAACATTATATTATTAAGTGCTTAATTTAAAAAAATTTATATTCTGAATTTTAGTTCTCATTAGGTACAAAAGGCTCCCGCTGACCAGGCTCGGCGGCAGCAATTCGGCTGAGCGTTTGGAAGCCGCGTAGTGGGGGAACCGTACGCAGGTAGCTATTGCGGAATTGACTATCGCCCTCATTATATTTATGAACCATTTTTGCCTCGGTCACTGAAATAAAAAATTGACTGTTTATTGAAACTCAAAATACTGGAATTTCGACCCAACAACTGATTCATCGATTTTATCACCATGCTGCTAATTTCTCTAAACAGTGAATTTGATTACTGTTTCACATACATGATTGTGATTATTTAGAGTATGATCGCCAAATGAAAAATGTCACTGGGAAAGCAAATTTACTCTGCAAGAAATAAGTTTTCTCAATCAAGCAAAATATTGTTAGTAAATTGATTTTTGCTTCCTCCCTCTGCTTTACCACCTAAACACTGGCTGATTCAGAAAAAGTATTTTCTCTTAGAGAAAAAAATTAGACAAATTAGTGTGAATTTCTCTGGATCAGTTTCAGACTCACTCTCTAGAAAACTGTAATCAGAGAAATATGCTATATATACAAATAAATTCATATATTATAATATGGTGAAAGTTAGAGGGCACTGTCAAAAGAAAATTTATCAAAGAGCTGTTCTGAAATCTACATAAGCGAATTTTTTCGAGAGATCTCTTTGGAATGCGTAAAAATTTTATCCGCACGGACAGTTTCTGTACAGAAGTTCCGAGAGAGAGACTATAAGAATTAATATAAGATTAGAAAGTTTTAATAAATTAATTAAACATCATGTGTTCCATCATTATACCCCTCCAGTGATTGTGTTTATTTCGTGGCATTTTAGAGTAGGGTAGTCCAAAAATGTATTGGAATTTTTTTTCGAATTTGTATGCATATCGACCGGACATGTGTTCGAATCCCCACAAAAATATTTTTTTTTTGTTATTAAAAAATGTGATACTTACAAGTGGCGTAAGCTCCATGAAGTTTAACACGTATTTTCCATGAAAAAAGGCGTTTTTGTTAATTTTATTCATGGGGTACCGAAAAACCCCCTTAAGTGGAAAAATGGGTTTTGCGAGTTTTTGACGCTCATTATGATTTGTTCGCGGTTTTTTAAATGCAAAATAGTTCTAATACATTAAATACAATTTTTTACGGATAATTTTTAAACAAAAATAATTTTTTTAACAATTTATTATTGTTTTTAGCAATTTTCTTTCAGAATAGAGCTAGAAAATCGCGGTTTTTTGAAACATTTTTCATTTTTTGTCCAATTTTTATTGAGAGTGATGTGATACTGAGTTAATTTTGACGAAAATAATTTATTTAAATTAAATTTATTATTATTGTTAATAATATTCAATTTGAATAATGCTAGAAAGTTGCGGTTTTTTCTGAAATTTTCAACTATTTCTTTACTTTTCATTTGGAAGGAGTTATTAATTAATTTAATTTAACAAAAATAATTATTTCAACAAATTGTTATTGTTTATTACTATCTTTTTCTTTAATAATGCTAGATAGTTGCGGCTTCTTCTGAAATTTTTAACTTTTCAGCGACTGTTCACTTAATGAAGTAATTCATAATGCAAGTTAACAAACAAAATTGCCTAAATAATTTATTATTTTTTATAACTATTTTCTTTTAGATGAGTGCTAGAAAGTTGCGTTTTTTTCTGAAATGTTTAACTTTGCTTTGCCTTATTAGTCATGAAAAAATAATAAATAAACATAAGATAGACTTTTTGTTTAAATTAATTTTTTTGAGCATTGGGTTAAGAGCAAAAATAATTCACTTAAAAAAGTAAAATACTATTTAAAAAATCATTCTTGTTGAGGTTCACTTATTATTTGTTCATAACTTAAAAGTCAAAGTAAACTAAAGATTTTAGAAAAAAAGGCAACTTTCTAGCATTACTCTAATCTAAAAGAAGATAGTTATGAACAATAATCAAGTGCTTAAACAACTATGTAACTTTCATTATTTATTACTTTACTAGGTAAAAAATAGGTACAAAGTTAAAAATTTAAGAAACCGCAACTGTCTAGTATTATTAAAGCAGAAGATAGTTATGAAAAATAATTATTTATTTAAATAATTATTTTTACCTAATTGAATTAACTGATGACACACTCTAAGTGACAAGTAGACAAATGGTTTAAAATTTCAGAAAAAAACCGCAACCTTCTGGCATTATTTGAATTGAATATTATTAACAAAAATAATTAATTATTTAAACAATTATTTGTGCTAACATTAATCAATTGTTTACCTCACTCTAATTGAAAATTAGACAAAAAGTGGGAATTTTTTTTTTTAAACTGCTATTTTTTAGCATTTTTTAAAGAGAATATTATTAACAATGATAATAAATTGTTTAAACAATTAGGTTTGTTAACATTAATTAAATATTACTTCACTTTAATAGAAAATTAGTACAACAATTGGAAGATTTTTGAAAAAACTCCGACTTTCTGTCTCTATTCTAAGAGAAAATTGCTAAAAACAGTGATAAATTATTTAAACAATTTATGTCAACGCAAAACCCATTTTTTCACATATGGGGTTTTTTTGGGAACCTATAAAACATTCTTATGTGGGTCATATTTGAAAATAAATATTTGTTTATATCATATGACTAATTGTGAAGAGTAATGACCACCCTAATTCAGAGTCATTTCAGAGATCAGAAATTGTTTTTTTTTGTTTGTTGAAAATAAAATTTTTTTACTAAAATTTTTAATTTTCCATTTTGGGTTGAAAATTTATCTTTTTTAGTTGAAAATTCAACTATTTGGTTGACAATTCACGTATTCTGTTAGAAATTAATCGTTTCTTCTAGAAAATAAATCTCTTGGTTTAAAATTTAACTATTTGATTGAAAATTTATTCATTTTGTTTTGGTTAAAGATTCAAAAATTCAGTTGCAAATTAATCTCTTTGGTTGAAACTGGAACTACTTTGTTGAAAATTTGCTTTTATAAATAAAAATTTATTTCTTTACATAAAAATGTATTTCTTTACATAAAAATGTATTTCTTTACATAAAAATTTAACTATTCGACTGAAAATTTAACTACTTGTTTAAAAATTAAATTTTTGTTGAAACTTAATATTTTCGATTTAAAAATTCAACTGTTCTGTTGAAAATTCATCCTTTTGGTAAATTTTAAAAAGTTAATTGATTGTTTTTAGTTGAGAATTCTAATATGAAATTTTTCATCAAGAATTCATGTTTTTTGGTTGAAAACTGATCTATTTGACTGAAAATTCTTTTTTTTTGCGTTGAAAATTAATTTCTTACTAAATATTTAACAATTCCATTTTTGGTTGAAAATTGATTTTTTTTAGTTTAAAATTCTAATATGAAATTTTACACCAGGAATTCATCTTTTTTGGTTAAAATCTTATCTATTTTATAGAAAATTCATTATTTTTTTTCAACTAATTTTTTTACTAAATATTTCACAATTGTATTTTCAGTTGAAAATTGAATGTTTTTTGTTGAAAATTGTAATATTAAATTTTTCATCAAGAATTCATGATTTTTGGTTATAAACTTATCTATTTTACTGAAAATTTGTTTGTTTTTTTCAATTAATTTTTTACTAAATATTTAAAAATTCTGTTTTTGGTGAAAAATGGATTATTTTTAGTTGAAAATTCTAATATGAAATTTTTTATCAAGAATTCACCTTTTTGGGTCAAAAAATTATCTATTTTACTGAAAATTCGTTTTTTTTTTCAAATTAATTGTTGTACTAAATGTCTAACAATTCCATTTTTCGCTGAAAATTGATTGCTTTCAGTTGAAAATTCTAATATTGAATTTTTTATTAAGAATTCATCTTTTTTGGTTGAAAGCTTATTTATTTGACTGAAAAATTTTTTTTTTCAATTAATTTTTTAACTAAATATTTAACAATTCTTTTCAGTTGAAAATTTGATTTTTTCCAGTTGAAAATTCTAATATTAAATCTGTCATCAAGAATTATTCTTTTTTTGTTGAAAACTTAACTATTTTACTGAAAATTGGTTTTTTTAAATTAATTTTTTTACTGAATATTTAACAATTATATTTTTTGTTGAGAATCACTTCTTTGGTTGAAAATTCAATTGTATTTTTCAAAAGTTTTGTTGTTGTTTGAAAATTAATTCCTTTAACTGTAAATTTAACTAATTCATTTTTGGTAATAAAATTTTCTTTTGTATTTGCAAATTCAACTATTTATTTGAAATTTGACCTTTCTAGTTGAAAACCCAACTATTTGGCTAAAAATACATCTTTCTAGGATAAAAATTGAACTATTTTATTAAAAATTTAATTGTTTTGTTGAAAATTAAAGTATTTTCGTAAAAATTCATCTTTTTTCCAAAAGTAAACTGTTTTGTTGAACAATCGTGTATTTAAAAAAATCGTCATTTTCGATTGAAAATTAAACTTTCTTCTAAAAAAATCGTCTTTTTGGCTTGAAGATTCATCTATTTGATTAAATTTATCTATTTTTTAATAAAGTTTAATCTTTTTTGTTTGAAAATTTGACCATTTGTTTGACAATTTATATTTTTCTCGTCTAAAGTTAATATTATCTTCTTTTTTTTAGAATTCAATCATCCGGTTGAAAAATCACCTTTCTTTGTTGAAAATTACCTTTTTTGTTGAAAATTCATCTTTTTGGGTTTAAAAGTCAACTGTTTTTTTTTAATTCCACTTTGTAGCTCAAAAATTCCACACTTTTATTTGAAATTTATCTCTTTTGGCAGGAAATTATTCTTTCCTGGTGTTAAATAATTTTTGTAAAATCTGTTTTGTGCAGGAAAAGTTTAACTCCTAAAATTTTTGCAGAACGTATTTTGTGTAGAATATATTCCGTGTACAATATATTTGTGTAGGAATGGATACAACTAAAAAAATGTAGCCTACTGAAAAATGTTTCCTAATCTCATTTAATCAAAACTATGAAAAAATTTTAAGCTTTTTTTTTTAAATTTCCAAATTTCTACAGAATTTATAGGTTTGATAATTTTTTAAATTGCTGCGGCGGAATTCTGTGCATGTTTACGACTCTGTCCTAGACCTCGAATAAATTCTAATCTAATCTACACGGGAAAAATAGGTTGTCGGAACTTTGCTTGACTGTCTAGACTTTAGGCTGGGGCCCACATTTCTGAAAATTTCCAGGGCAAAAATAATTAATTTTTCGAATTACCTTTTTTTACAGTAAAAAAATATTCTTCACAAAACATGGTAGAAATTGTAAATCTGGTGGAACTAAAAAGGTGTCATATGGCCAAAAACCCGTTTCTTGGTGATTGTGCTTTTATGTAATGAGCTTTTTTTAATGATAAATTTTTAACAAAATAGTTGACTTTTTATACAAACTGTTGAATTTTCAATCTTAAGAGATGAATTTGTAATTATATGATCGAATTTTAAAAAAAGGTGAAATCTCAACCAAAAACAATAGCATTTTTAACAAAATAATTGCATTTTCTAGAAACAAATTTAATTTTCAACAAAAAATGTGAATTTTAAATCCAAAGGACAAATAGACAAAACAGTTAAAAAAATGAGTTGAAATTTCAGGCAAAAGGGATGAGTTTCTAACAAAATATGAACATGAATTTTCACAAAAAAAAACAATTGAATTTTTAACCAAATACTGGAATTTTCCACCTACAAAAAGGAATTTCTAACCAAGTAGTCGAATTTTGAAACCAAAAATATTCAAGTCAACAAAAAACAGTTGAATTTTTAACAAGAAGATGACTTCTCAACAAAAAATGAAATAATTGATATTTCAACAATGAAAAAGAAAAGAATTTTTAACAAACAGTTTAATTTTTAACCAGTGAGTTAAATTTTCAACTAAAATGATGGATCTACAATGAAAAAAAATGAATTTTTAACAAAGTAGTAAAAATATTAATTTTCTTCCAAAAGGACGAATTTTCATCAAAATAATTTAATTTGTAACCAAATAGTCGAATTTTGAAACAAAAAATATTGAAGTCAAACAAAAACTTGGATTTTCTAAAAATAAGATAAATTCTCAACAAAAAATTAAATAGTTGATATTTCAAGAAACAAAATAAACGAATTTTTAGTAAATTAGTTCAACTTTCGACCCAGAACTAAAATTTTGTAATCAAAGAGACGAATTTTCAACAAAAAAATAATTTTTTTTTACAAAGTAGGTAAACTTTTAACCAAAAAAGACCAATTTTGAACCCAGAAAACGAATTTTCTACAAAATAATTTTATTTTGAACCAAAGAGATGACTTTTCCATTAAAATGGTGAATCTTCAACCAAAAAAAAATTCATAATTTTGAACAAAGTAGTTCAAATTTCAACCCAGAATTCAAATTTTCTAATCAAAGAGGCGAATTTTCAAAAAATACATTTTTTTCAACAATGTAAGTAAACTTTTAACGAAAAAAGACAAATTTTCAACCCAGAAGACGAATTTTTTACAAAAAATTTGAATTTTCAACCCACAAATATAAATTTTCTACCGAAAAGACGATTTTTCAACAAAATAATTTAATTTTTAACCAAATAGTCGAATTTTGAAACAAAAAATATTGAAGTCAAACAAAAACTTTTGAATTTTTAAAAATAAGATAAATTCTCAACAAAAAATTAAATAGTTGATATTTTAACAAACAAAATAGACGAATTTTGAGCAAATTAGTTCAACTTTCAACCCGGAATTCAAATTTTCTAATCAAAAAGACGAATTTTCAACAAATACATTTTTCTTAACAATGTAGGTAAACTTTCAACCAAAAAAGACCAATTTTAAACCCAGAAGAAAAATTTTCTACAAAATAATTTGATTTTGAACCAAAAAGATGAATTTTCAATTAAAATGATGAATCATCAACCAAACAAAAAAATTAACAAAGTAGTTCAAGTTTCGACCCAGAATTCAAATTTTGTAATCAAAAAGTCGAATTTTCAACAAGAAATAGAAAAGTAACATTTTCAACAACAAAAAAACAATCATAAACAAATTTTAAATAAAATAGTTCAATTTTCAACCCAAGTGATGAATCTTCAAACAAAAAAATGAATTGTTAATAAAGTGAAAAAAAAATTTTTAACCCAAGTAGTTGAATTTTCAATATAAAAAAAATCAATTATCAGCCAAAAATGGAATATTTACATTTCAAGTAAAAAAATTTAATTAAGAAAATCATTTTTTCAACGAAGTAATTAAATTTTCAACCAGCGAGATGAATTTTCAAGAAAAATTATGAATCTTCAACTCAAATAGTTAAATTTTCAATTTAAAAAACATTAATTTTCAACGCAGCATGAATTTTAAACTAAAATTATGAATTTTCAATAACAAGAAAATAATTTTTTAATCAATTAATTCAAACTTCATCCAAATAATTGAATCTTCTGCCAAAAAATATGAATTTTCAACGAATAATGTAATATTAGATATTTGAAACAAAAAGTATGACTTCTTAAAAAAATTTGTGAATTTACAACCAAATAATAAAATGCTTAACTAAAAGTATAATCGTCAGGATGATGCAACTGAAAAAATAAAATAAAAAAAGGCAAATAACTTTGACCAACTTTTCATTTTACCCGACCATTATTATTCAAATACCACAATCTTAATATTGTAACATTTTTAACATAGAATCTTTAATAAATGGACAACAAAAAATTTTAATTTAAATAAAAAAGTTTTTAATTTATTATTTTTTTCAATATATTGACAGCAAAATATGATTAGGTATGAAAAATGTTATTCAAATTGTTGTCAAAGTTGAAAAAAGTCGAGAATAAATTAGAATTCCATTTCGGTGAAATGAACAATCTACTGTTAAAAAGGTGTGTTTTTCTACTTTCAAACGGAACAAAAAATTATAAATGAAATAAAAACTACCAAAAAACGTTTCAGCAGTATTTTTTTCTTTTAACAGAGAAACAGTTTAATAACCTATTTTTTCTTTATGAGGGAATACAAATTCCAGGGCCACGAGGAAAATTCAAGGATTTTTTCAGGTTTTTCCAGGTAAAAAAAAATCAAGAGCTTTTCTAGGTTTTCAAGGATTTTCAGGAATAATCTAATATAAAGAGACAAATTTCAAACAATAGTATGGACTTTTTGAGCTACAAAGTGGAATTTAAAAGAAAAAAAAGTTGACTTTCAAACCCAAAAAGATGAGTTTTGAACAAAAAAGGTAATTTCCAACAAAGAAAGGTGATTTTTCGACCAAATGATTGAATTCTAAACAAAAAATAATATTATCTGTAAACGAAAAATTTATATTTTTAAATAGTTGAACTTTCGAGCAAAAAAAAAATTATTTTAAAGAAAATAGTCGAATTTTTTTACAAATAAATGAATTTTCAACCAAAAAATATAAATTTTCAAACAAATGGGCAAATTCTAAAACAAAAAAGATTAAACTTTATTAAAAAATAGACGCATTTAATCAAAATTTTTATTTTATTTTTTTATTTTTTTTAATACACGATTGTTCAACAAAACAATTAACTTTTGGAAAAAAGATGACTTTTGACCAAAATAGTTTAATTTTCAACAAAACAATTGAATTTTTAATAAAAGAGTTCAATTTTTATCCTAGAAAGATGTATTTTCAGCCGAATTGTTGGGTTTTCAACTAAAAAGGTCAATTTTCAACTAAATAGTGGAATTTTCAAATACAAAAAATTAATTTTCAAACAAAAAAAAAACTTTTCAAAAATAAAATTGAATTTTCAACCAAAGGAGTGGATTCTCAACTATTATGATTAATTTTAAACAAAAAACTAGATTGGTAAGAAAGGAGTTGAATAAAGTAGTTGAATTTTCAATAAAACATGTAAATTCTCAACAAAAAATGTAATTGTTCAATATATAGTAAAGCAATTAATTTAAAAAAAAAAACGAATTTTCAGTAAAATAGTTAAGTTTTCAGCAAAAAAAAAAAGAGAATTCTTGATGACAAATTTAATATTAGCATTTTTTAACTAAAAAAATCAAATTTTCAACCGAAAAGAATTGTTAAATATTTAGTTAAAAAATTAATTTAAAAAAAACAAGAATTTTGAGTGAAATAAATACGTTTTTAAACAAAAAATATGAATTCTTAATAAAAAATTAAATATTAGAATTTTCAACTGAAAACAATCAATTTTCAGCGAAAAATGGAATTGTTGAATATTTGATAAAAAAATAATTTGAAAAAAAAATAATTTTCAGTAAAATAGATCAGTTTTCAACAAAAAAAGATGAATTCCTAATAAAAAATTCAATACTAGAATTTTCAACTGAAAACAATCAATTTTCAGCGACAAATGGAATCGTTAAATATTTAATAAAAAAATAATTTTGAAAAAACAAGTTTTCAGTCAAATAGATCAGTTTTCAACCAAAAAAGATGAATTCCTAATAAAAAATTCAATATTAGAATTTTCAACTAAAAACATTCAATTTTCACCAAAAATAGTATTGTTAAGTATTTAGTAAAAAAATTAGTTTAAAAAAAAATAACGAATTTTCAATAAAATAGATCATTTTTTAACCAAAAAAGATGAATTCTTGATGAAAAATTTAATATTAGAATTTTCAACTAAAAACCATCAATTTGCAACCAAAAATAGAACTGTCAAATATTTAGTAAAAAAATTAACTTTCCAAAAAATTACGAATTTTCAGTAAAATAGATAAGTTTTCTATAAAAAGATGAATTTTTAATTAAAAATTCAATATTAGAATTTTCAAATAAAACACATCAATTTTCAACCAAAAATAGTATTGTCAAATATTTAGTAAAAAAATTAATTTTCCAAAAAATTACGAATTTTCAGAAAAATAGATCAGTTTTCAACCAAAAAAGATGAATTCTTGATGTAAAATTTCATATTAGAATTTTCAACTAAAAAAATTAATTTTCAACGAAAAATGGAATTGTTAAATAATTAGTAAGAAATTAATTTTCAACGAAAAAAAAAACGAATTTTCAGTAAAATAATTCAGTTGTTACCAAAAAAAAGATGAAGTATTGATGACAAATTTAATATTCGAATTTTCAACTAAAAAAATCAAATTTTCAATCGACAAGAATTGTTGAATATTTAGTTAAAAAATTAATTTAATAAAAACACGAATTTTCAGTAAAATAAATTTTTAACCAAAAAAGATGAATTCTTATTAAAAAATTAAATATTAGATTTTCAACAGAAAACGATCAATTTTCAGCAAAAAATGGAATTTGTTAAATATTTAATTAAAAACATTAATTTAAAAAAAGCGAATTTTCAGTAAAATAGATTATTTTTTAACCAAAAAAGATGAATTCTTGATGAAAAATTTAATATTAGAATTTTCAACTAAAAACCATCAATTTGCAACCAAAAATAGAACTGTCAAATATTTAGTAAAAAAATTAACTTTCCAAAAAATTACGAATTTTCAGTAAAATAGATAAGTTTTCTATAAAAAGATGAATTTTTAATTAAAAATTCAATATTAGAATTTTCAAATAAAACACATCAATTTTCAACCAAAAATAGTATTGTCAAATATTTAGTAAAAAAATTAATTTTCCAAAAAATTACGAATTTTCAGAAAAATAGATCAGTTTTCAACCAAAAAAGATGAATTCTTGATGTAAAATTTCATATTAGAATTTTCAACTAAAAAAATTAATTTTCAACGAAAAATGGAATTGTTAAATAATTAGTAAGAAATTAATTTTCAACGAAAAAAAAAACGAATTTTCAGTAAAATAATTCAGTTGTTACCAAAAAAAAGATGAAGTATTGATGACAAATTTAATATTCGAATTTTCAACTAAAAAAATCAAATTTTCAATCGACAAGAATTGTTGAATATTTAGTTAAAAAATTAATTTAATAAAAACACGAATTTTCAGTAAAATAAATTTTTAACCAAAAAAGATGAATTCTTATTAAAAAATTAAATATTAGATTTTCAACAGAAAACGATCAATTTTCAGCAAAAAATGGAATTTGTTAAATATTTAATTAAAAACATTAATTTAAAAAAAGCGAATTTTCAGTAAAATAGATTATTTTTTAACCAAAAAAGATGAATTCTTGATGAAAAATTTAATATTAGAATTTTCAACTAAAAACCATCAATTTTCAACCAAAAATAGAACTGTCAAATATTTAGTTGAAAAATTAATTTTCCAACAAATTACGAATTTTCAGAAAAATAGATCAGTTTTCAACCAAAAAAGATGAATTCTTGATGTAAAATTTCATATTAGAATTTTCAACTAAAAAAATCAAATTTTCAACCGACAAGAATTGTTAAATATTTAGTTAAAAAATTAATTTAAAAAAAACACGAATTTTCAGTAAAATAAATAAGTTTTTAACCAAAAAAGATGAATTCTTATTAAAAAATTCAATATTAGAATTTTCAACAGAAAACAATCAATTTTCAGCAAAAAAATGGAATTTGTTAAATATTTAATTAAAAACATTAATTAAAAAAAAGCGAATTTTCAGTAAAATAGATCATTTCTTAACCAAAAAAGATGAATTCTTGATGAAAAATTTAATATTAGAATTTTCAACTAAAAACAATCAATTTTCAGCCAAAAATAGAAATGTCCAATATTTAGTAACAAAATTATTAATTTTCAGTAAAATAGATAAGTTTTTAATGAAAAAAGATGAATTTTTGACGAACAATTGAAAATTAGAATTTCTAACTAAAAACAATCAATTTTCAAGCAAAAATAGAATTGTTAAATATTTAGTAAAGGAAATTATTTAAAAAAACGAATTTTCAGTCAAATAGATCATTTTTTAACCAAAAAGATGAATTCTTGATGAAAAATTTCATATTAGAATTTTCAACTAAAAACCATCAATTTTCAACCAAAAATAG
>CAKNYM010051708.1:366530-381037 GCA_932195095.1 Andricus curvator
AATTCTTGATGAAAAATTTAATATTAGAATTTTCAACTAAAAACAATCAATTTTCAACCAAAAATAGAATTGTTAAATATTTAGTTTAAAAAATTATTTAAAAAGGCACGAATTTTCAGTAAAATAGATAAGCTTTTAATAGAAAAAAATGAATTTTGGATGAAAAATTTAATATTAGAATTTTTAACTAAAAACAAGCAATTTTCAAGCAAAAACAGAATTTTTAAATATTTAGTAAAAAAATTAGTTTTCCAAAAAGTTACGATTTTTAAATAAAATAGATAAGTTTTTAATAGAAAAAGATGAATTGTTGATGAATAATTTAAGATTAGAATTTACAACTAAAAACAATCAATTTTCAACCAAAAATAGAACTGTCAAATATTTAGTAAAAAAATTAATTTTCCAAAAAATTACGAATTTTCAGTAAAATATATCAGTTTTCAATCAAAAGAGATGAATTCTTGATGAAAAATTTAATATTAGGATTTTCAACTAAAAAAAATCAATTTTCAAGCAAAACTGGAATTGTTAAATATTCAGTAAAAAATTAATTTTCAATCAAAAAAAGATAAATTCTTGATGAAAAATTAATTATTAGAATTTGCAACTAAAAACATTCAATTTTCATTCAAAAATGAAATAGTTAAATTTTCATCATCAAAGATAAATTCTGAACCAAAAATATAATATTAGATTTTACAGTTAAAAAGCATTAACTTTCAGTGTGAAAATTAAACAGCTTGGTAGAAAATTTAACTACTTGGTCGAAAATTTATCTTGTTTGATAGAAGATTCTTTTTTTAGTTAAAGATTCAAATGTTTGGTTGAAAATTAATCTTTTTTAGTTAACGATTGAAGTATTTTCTTGAAGTTCGTTTTTGTTGGTTAAATCCAAATATTTTTGATTAAAAAAAAAAAATGTAATTCAGTTGATTCAAACTGAAAATGTAACTATTTTGTTAAAAATTCAACTGATTTGCAAAAAATTAACCAAAAGGATGATCTAATCCCATCAAAAATGTGGAATACAATAAAATGGTATAATTAATTATATAATTTTATTGTATTCCACATTTCGGATGGAATTAGATTAGAATAGAGGAAAAAATAAATTGTAACTAATTATAATTAATTTTTTCAATTGATGTTATGGTTTTTGACCTGCGATATATAGTAAATTATATGATGTTAATTTTTTTTTGTCTACATGGTCTAAAATCAATATTCTTTTAATATTGATTATTAATTTTATAAGTTAGTTATAGTTCTCAGCGGAGCTAGAGAGATTTTTTTCACAACTTATAAAATTAATAATTCTAATAATAATTAATTAATAATATGAAAAAATCATGAATATGAATAAATATGAATATATAAATATATAAATAAATAATATAAATAAAAATAAATATAATATAAAACATAATAATTAATTAATAATTCTAATTAAAAAAATATTGATTTTAGACCATGTAGACGAAAAAAAATTAACGTCATATAATTCATTTAATTTTTTCGTTAAAGAAAAAATAATTATGCGGCCTCAATAATGTATCTTTATCTCTTCCAACTGTGACGAGTTGTTTTTCACCTGTCACAGTCTTCTCTCACATGAGTCGGCAAGATTCAAACTCGAATTTAGGGCTGTTAGACTTTCGTGACATGGTTTCTTTTTTTTTCATGAAAATATTGTACAAACAATTCAACAATCCGACGAAATCTCAAACACGCTTTACCAAAAAAGCATCCATGACACGAACTCGCATGCGATTGGTTCTAGCTATTTGCTGAATATCCAGGTGCTACAAGCAGCAGGAAGAAGAAGGTAATCTTCATCATTCGTGCTCCACCTTACATTAGTAGATGGTGCACACCGATATTTGTTGTAAAAAAATAATATTGAAGATTGATTGAATATTGAGAATTCCAAATCAGATTTGAGGTTACGAATCACCAAAATAGCAAAGGTGAGTACAAATTAATTTTGGAAAAGTTCATGGCGGTACTTTGAATAAGGATTGATTGATAGAACTTGAAATTTCGGGATACGTGTACACCGCCATGCCTCAACAACTAAAATTGAGTGATTGTGAATTCTCTTTCGTTAAAGCTCCTTGGGCTTTAACGAACACCTCATCACCTGTCTCAGAAAAAAAGGTCAGAAGCAAACTTCAGATCTAGTTTATGCAAACAATGTCACTAAATATTTTATTGTACCTTGTATCTTTTGTCCCAAAATTTAATTTGTTTCTATCTAATTTATTTTTTCATGATTTAAACAAAAACTATGCTTCTTATGAAAAAATAATTTATAACAAATTCGTCGATCTTTGAGTGGACAACTTTTGTCTATTCATTCATTTTCGTACCTTGTGCCGCTTTCCCATAAAATTAAATTTTTTAACGTTATTTTTTACGATTAAAAAAAACTGCGCGTCCTATAAAAAAAGGATTAACAACAAATTTGTAGATTATGTTTTGGATGAACAATCTTTTTTCTTAAAATTTTTTATATCTCGTATAGTTTTCCTGGAAAATGGCATTTCTGATTTCTTAAAATGAATTTTCGATGGCAAGCCCCATAAAGATTAAAATGTATTTCCTATAAGACAAAAAGACGTTTTGTGTAAATTTTATTTAGAATCGTCAATATTAGGTGAATCGAGTTGAAACTCAACGTTACTCTTCACAATTAGTTATAGAATGCAAATGAATAATTAGTTTTTAAATATGACCCCCATAAGTCTGCTTTATGGGGTCTCAAAAAAAAACCCATAAGTGAAAAAAATTGGGTTTTGTGAGTTTTTGGCGCTAATCATGATTTTTTACGGTATTTTCAATACAAATTATTTTTTATACGTAAAATACTACTTTCTGCTAACAATCAAATGTTCATATTCATTTTTTAAACAAATTATTATTGTTTCTAGCAATTTTCTCTTAGAATAGAGAAAGAAAGTCACGGTTTTTTCCGAATTTTTAAACTTATTACCAACTTTTTAGCTCAAAGAACCAATAACAAATTGAACTTAACATAAATAATTGTTTAAACAATTTATTATTTATTAAAATATTCTCTTAGAATAATGCTAGAAACCACAACTACACTTCTAGCATTACTATAGAAGATATTTTTAAACATAATAATTTGTTTAAACAATTAGGTTTCTTAAACTGCATTCATTATCACCTTGCTCTGAGTGAAAAGTGGATAAAATGCTGAATACTTATGAAAAAACCGCAACTTTCTAGCATTATTCAAGAACAATATTATTAAAAATAATACTAAATTCTTTAAACAATTAGGTTTATGGACTTAAAATAATTATTACCTCACTCTTGATGAAAAAGTTGAAAATAAGTTTAAAAATTCGAAAAAAAACCACGACTTTGTAGCTCTATTCTAAAAGAAAATTGCTCAAAACAATAATAAATTGTTTAAACAATTGCTATAAGCATATGATTATCAGCATGAAGTATTATTTCATGTATTATGAACAATTTGTATTCAAAACCCAAAAAAAATCATAATTAGCGCCAAAAACTCGCAAAACCCAATTCTTCAATTATGGGGTTTTGAGGACCCTATACAACATCTTTAAGGGGGTGATATTTAAAAAATAGGTTGAGATATAAATCGATTGATTTAATAGTGACGATTCTGAATAAAATTTACAAACAAAAAATAAAATTTTATGGGATATATCGTGTTACACTTCATGGGGCTTTCTGAACCTCTAAATATCATTTTTTTCAAAGAAAAATACATTAATTAAAAAAATAAATTTTTGTTTTGTTTTGAACCCCCATGAAGTTTAACACGTATTTCCCCATAAGAAAAAAGACGTTTTTATAAATTTAATTAAGAATCGTCAATATTAGTTGAATCGAGTTGAAACTCAAAATTTCTGTTTAAAATTAGACATAGAATGCGAATAAAATATTACTTTTTAAATATCACCCCCATAACTCTATTTCATAGGGTCCCAAAAAAACCCCATAAGTGAAAAAATGGGCTTTGCGAGTTTTTGGCACCAATTATGATTTCGTTGCAGTTTTTGTAACGAAAATTGTTTCTCATACATAAAATATTACGTCTTACTCGTAATTAGATGTTACATGAATTGTTTAAACAATTTATTATTGTTTTTAGCAAATTCCTCTTAGAATAGAGATAGAAAGTCGCGGTTTTTTCCAAAAATGTCAACTTTTTCTCAAATTTTCAAATAGAGTGAGGCAACAGTTTATTATGATTAACAAACATAATTGTTTAAACAATTTATTATTATTGTTGATAATATTATCTTTGAATAATGTTACAAATTGCGTTTTTTTCTGAATTTTTCAACTTTTTGTCCACTTTTCACTTGGAGTAAGTGATTATTTAATTTTATTTATATATTATTTATTTATCATATTGTTAGTTTACCAAAAATAATTGTTTGAACAAATTATTATTGTTTATAGCTATCTTCTTCTATATTAATACTAGATAGTTGCGGTTTTTTCTAAAATTTTTAACATTTTGTCCACTTTTCTATTAGAGTGAAGTAATAATTGAATCAAGTTAACAAACATAATTGTTTAAATAGTTTATTATTATTTTTAAAAATATTATTTTTACTTAATGGTGGAAAGTTAAGGTTTTTTCTTAAATTTTTGACTATTTGTCTATTTTTCACTTGGATTAACTTGATGATTGATTAAACTGAGCAAAAATAATTATTTAAACAAATTATTATTGTTAATAACTATCTGCATCTACATTAATGACAGATAGTTGCGGTTTTTTCTGAAATTTTTCACTTTCTCTCCACTTTTCACTGAGTGAGGCAATGATTGACATAAGTTAACAAAAATAGTTATTCAAACAATTTATCATTGTTTATAACTATCTTCTCTTACAAAAATTCGAGAAAGTTGCGGTTTTTTCTGCAGTTTTTAACATTTTGTCCACTTTTCAATCAGAGTGAAGTAATAATTGAATCAAGTTAACAAAAATAATTGTTTAAACAGTTTATTATTATTGTTGAAAATATTATCTTTACTTGATGGTGGAAAGTTAAGGTTTTTTAAAAATATTTTTTACTATTTGTCTATTTTTCACTAGGAGTAACTTGATAATTAATTAAACTGAGCAAAGATAATTGTTTAAACAAATTATTATTGTTAATAACTATCTTCATCTATATTATTACCTGATAGTTGAGGTTTTTTCTAAAAATTTTTGACATTTTCTCCACTTTTCACCGAGTGAGGCAATAATTGATGCAAGTTAACAAAAAAAGTTGTTCAAACAATTTATCATTGTTCATAACTATCTTCTTCAGAAAAATTCCAGAAAGTTCCGATTTTTTCTGAAATGTTTAACTTTGCTTGGCCTTTTTAGTTATGAATAAATAATAAATAAACATTAGAGAGAAACATATTTTAAACAATCTCTTTTTTTTCGTAAATATATTTTGCAGTAGGGGGGCTGATATAAAAATATGTGCAATTCCAAATTCCCACCTATTCCTAATTATTTCATTCTTTTTTTTATAAGATCAAAAATAATTTACTATAAATTTCATAAAAAATCAACTTTTTAGCATTATGGCCATGGACTAAATTTATGTGTGTCATCTGTGCTGTTGTGTTTAATCGAATTACTTGCTGTTTTTGTGAATACAATCAGTACACGCAGGTGAATAAAGAAAGGTGAACTAGATTAAGTGTGTAAATAATGATAATTTTTCCACATTGGTACAATGAGTTCTAAATAAGTTAAATGAATATATACATCCCTAAATGATTAAATTAATATGAATAAAAATATAATAATATAATAATACAATAATATGATAATATAATAATATATTATTAATATACTATAACGAAGCAGTTAGGGGCCGTGCATAAATTACGTACATTCTTTTTTTGAGTGGGGGAATTCATCTTCTTTTGTTGAAAATGGTGTTATTTGGTTCAAAAATTAATTTACTTTTTGAAAAATTAACAATCTATATTTAATTTTCAAAAAAATAAGACTCATATCGAAAATCTAAAAACACTTTGAGATTCGTCCCGAAAATATTTAGGGGTGCATTTCTTTGTTTAAACAATATGTTAAACAATTAGATTGTTTTTAGATTTCTGCAATTTTTATAAACAAACTAAACGTTGAATCGAAAAACCAAGTACATCATTGAATTCTTCTTGAAAATATCTAGGTGTGAGTTTGTTTATAACAATTGCAGAAATATAAAAAACAGTGCAATTGTTTAACAAATTGATTAAACAAAAAAAAATGCCCACCGGGATATTTTCGGGACGAATCTAAAGGTGTTTTCAGTTTTTCGATATGACTTTTACTTTTTTTTTAAACTCATTACACAAGTTTCAAATCCATATCTGAGCAAACTTCCATATCATAAAGTTAGATGATATTTATTGGATGCTGGTTTATGTTGCCATAAAAATTATTTCCAAACAAAAAATTTCACAATGCAGAATTTGTTTCCAAAATTTGTTTTCAAAATTTAAAGATTTTATTTTTTTATTAATTTTTTTTTATTTCTAAATTCATGATTTAAAAAATCTTTTAACAACTTTTCCGGTGATGATAGGTTTTTTTTTCAAATACACCAAAACCTCTGTAGATTATACAGTTCTCCTTTTGAAACATAATTTCATCATAATTTTCTACTCTATTTAAGCAAAAAAGAAGTCTATTATATTTAAAATTTAGAAATTAAAAAAATAAGTATAAAATTTTTTTCTGGAAAAAGCGCTACCAGGATTTTTTTATTTGCACATCAAAAATATTCGAACATCATCCGGGGAGAAAACTCTGAAAAAAAAATGATGGAAATATAATTTTTTAATAAACTTTTGCACTAAAGAATTATATGGCCCTTTGTAGATTCAACAATTTTTTTGTGAAATTATAATTATTATGATTTCACAAAAAAATGTGTAGAGCTGTTCTGACTCTATATTTAATCTTAAACAATCCCTGAGTCAAAAAAGTTTATTATTTAAATTTTTTTTCGATAATGACAATTTTCAATTTTGAAAAAAGCGCTCCCATGATTATTTAATGTTTTTGGGCAAAATATGCGCACGCTACGTAAGAATAATATTCCGCAAAAAAAACTTCTTGTCATATCTTTTTTAGGGTGAAAATTATATTGTTTGTTGAAAATTTACATTTTTGGGTTGAAATTTTATCTTTTTTGGTTGAACTTTCAACTATTTGGTTGAAAATGTATGTATTTTGCTAAAAATTTGAATTTCAATCAAGAAAGAATAATTTTTAACAAAAATTTTCAACCTAATACTTGAACTTGCAACCAGAAAGGTTATATTGTCACAAAAAAAAAAAAAAGTTTCAACAAATAGATGAATTTGCTACTAAAAAATATAAGTTTTTGACAAAAATAGAATAGTTTAATTTGAAGTTGAAGAAATGAGTTTTTAAGAAAATCAAATCAATTTTGCACGAAATAGTTCAATTTTCAAACAAACAGATGAATTTTCAACCAAAAAGATTAAATGTCTATAAAAAAAAATTTCGACTTAAAATGGAATAGTTACATTTTTAGTTCAAAAAAAATTAATTTTCTATTTGAAAAAACAAGTAATTTTCAATAAAATAACTGAATTGTCAAAAAAATATTTTTACTTTTAATGACATTTTTAACCAAAAATGTTAATTTTCCACCGAAAATAGACAAATTTTCAACAAAAAATAGAATGTCTATAAACAAAAATTTTGACAAAAAATTAAGCTAAACTTTTAGTTGAAAAAATTGATTTTCATTAAAAACACTAATTTTCAACCATAGAAAAATTAATTTTATTAAAAAAAAAAATTTTCTACCAAAAAAGGGATCATTTTTAACAAAATACATGAATTTTCAACCAAATATTTTAATTTTTAATTGAATTTTTAACCTAGTAGTTGAATTTTCAACCAAAAAGGTGAATTAGTCACCAAGAATATTAACATTATACCACATATTTTCGAACAAATATGTAGTTGAATTTTTAACTGAAGAAGATTAATGTTCAAACAAACATGATATAGTTAAATGTTAAGTTAAAAAATTAATTTTCAATAGAAACAAAAATAATTTTGAACCAAAAAAATTAGTTTTCTACCAAGAAAGAAGAATTTTTAATAACGGACATGAATTTTCAACCAAGTAGTTGAATTTTCAACTGAAGAAGATAAATGTTCAACCAAACATGGAATAGTTAAATTTTCAGTTGAAAAAATAATTTAAAAAAATATTAACAAAATAGTTGAATTTAAAAAAAAGAAAAGATTTTTTAAGTAAAATGGTGAATTATGAACCAAGAAAATGAATTTTTAACAAAGTAGTGCCATTCAGTCGATTTTTTTCTAAGGAAAGGGTAATTAGTCCGCGAGGAGCGCGCACAGTTTTCTAGTTATTTGAAATTTACATTTGTGAAAGATGGTATTCCTTTCTTTGAACTGTAAAAGCAATCATTCATTTAGAAAAAATAAAATAAAATTATTCATTTATTTTTCACTCTAAAGGAACCTTGAGCCTACATTTTTTAAATTTAAATGGTCAATGAATAAATAATTGTTAAACTCTTATAAATTGTGAAATTCAAAGACGTAAAAAAAATATTCAATTCTCTAAATTAAAGGATGAATCAAGGAATTTAGAGATTTTCAAAATCATCTAAGAAATTTGTAATTGTTTAATTGTTATTCATAAATCAAAAATTGTTTTGAAATCTATTTTAAATATTCTCTTAAAATTATTATTTTTCAAAATAAAAAATCATTTAAAACTATTCCAGGAATCCTAATAACATTTTTGTATTATCTTGAAACCTCTCAAAGTCCTTAAACAGCTTCAAAACTTTCTTTCAAAATGTTGAAAAATCTACATTTTGTTTTAAAATGTTTGGAATGTTTTCCAATTTTTTAAATCCTGGAAAATTTTAAAAATCACTTAAAATGTTCGAAATTATTTTTTGATAATTTTAGATGTGTTTTGAAATCTTTTTTAATATTCTGTTAAAATTAATTTTTGAAAATAAAAAGTAATTTCAATTTTCCCAGGAATCTTAAGAAATATTTTTTAATATCGTAAAACCTGTATTCCCTTTGATTTATAATCCCATGCAGAAATCACATGACATTTGTAAATATAACCTAATCTAATCAGAAAGTGTTATAATATTGAAAAAAATAGGATGTGAAATTCTAAGAATGATTAGACAAAAAATATCAGTCATTTTTAATGTAAATTACAGAAATGTAATATGTAAATTACCTCGGACAGTGTAAAGTCACATGCACATAACCTGCTGCTTTCTCCATGCCTCATGTAAAAATAACATTCACAAATTGTGATTTTTCATTTTTCTGTAATTTTAATTTCTGTAGAATTTAAAGATTTTCTTGTTTTGGGGAAGAAAATTTGAAGACTTTCAGCGTAAAATACAAACATCATTATTTTCCACTAAGGATTCGTCATGTGGTTTACTTCGTGTTCTAGTGTTTATTTCTTCTTCTTAGTGCTTACTTCTTCTTCTTCTTAGTCTCCTT
The DNA here is from genome assembly GCA_932195095.1 of Andricus curvator. Taxonomy (NCBI): domain Eukaryota; kingdom Metazoa; phylum Arthropoda; class Insecta; order Hymenoptera; family Cynipidae; genus Andricus; species Andricus curvator. The sequence goes on from CAKNYM010051708.1 coordinate 376,108, forward strand.
ATTCTTAACTAAAAATAAATTCTCAGTGCTAATCAACATATTATTTTAAAACTGGATTTATAAACTTCTAACATTATAACCCAGATTCTATGTTGCACGTTTAGGATAGAGCCACCCGAGACTATATTTCTGGAGGAATGTTTCAATACCGAAAACTAGTCTTTATATGATCCTTTTTTTTACAGTGCTCAGAAAATAAATTTAATTTCCCACTGCACACTTTATGATCATTTACACTAAAAAGGTTTAAGAAACATATAATTGTGAATTCGGATAGTGCGCGTGCGTACAGCAGTAATTACTAATTGAATCAGTATATTTTTACTAATTATCAGTGACTGTATTCCAGCTAAAGCAATGAGTAGAAATTAACTGACAATCAGTTATATTTTACTAATTCAAATTTAGAGAGTGGTTATGTCAGTCTAACATACTTTCCAAATTGAAGACTGCAGAATCTTATTCATCTTATTTTTTTCTCTGTTAAACCAGGATTCGTCAACCTGAGGAGGCTGATTGATAATCGTCCAAAAAACTCAGCTCTTGAAGCTGTTTCCCCTACAGTCTACATCCACCAAATCTACGAGGATCACTATGATAATTCATCTAACCAGGGTCGCTGTTTTCTACGCAGCTTTCTCGTTCAATGCTCTGGGTTTGAACGCTGCACCTGTTTTACCTGACGACAATGGCAAGGTCCAGAAGCAATTCGAGACCGATAAAGGTACGCGCCTCGTCCTCTACAATGGAAACGAAGCTGTTTGGGACACCAAAATCAAAGATTCAAGTAAAATCTCGCTTTCCATGGAAGGCGATGGTTCCTTCACTCTCTCCAACAAAGAAATAAAAAAAGGCGCGTCCTCAAAACTCAAAGCAGAAGAATATCGTGGAAAAATGATCCGACTGGAAGGTGATGACCCCTCCAAAGCAATGATCTGGCTTGTTGGAGCGGACGGGAAGAGACGATTGATCCAAAACCGGGAAACCTTCCAGTGCCTGATAGGTGTCGGGCTAGAAGATCCCATCGCGGTCAGCAGCGAAATCTTTGAGCTACTCCCGAACATTGAAGGTGCCTTTGCCACTTGCGGAACCAACACCTTGAGACCTAACGAAGCTTTACAGAGAGGAACCTATCTTCAAGCCGGTGACTACAAGCTTCTTCTAACTGATACCGACCTCATCCACACTAAGAACGGGAACCAAATCTGGGCGACTAACGCAGGAGCAGCTCAACTTATACTTCAAACCGATGGAAATCTCGTCGAATACGACTCAAAATACAAGCCAACTTGGTCCTCTCAAACATACCTCAGATCAGCAGGTATTCTGGTCCTCGGAGACGACGGCTCACTGCGTCTCTTCGATGCCAAAAACAAGCGAGTCTGGCAACCATAATAACAAAACGATCCTGCGATAGGGAAGGTTTTCTGCAGTTTTCCTTTCCCTTGGCTAAAGGCCCAAGTAAATTCGAGCGCTTCTGATAAGAATCCGGCTGCAGACGTTATATGGAATTTACGGTCCAGTTGATTGAATACGTTAAGCATTACTTGACTTATTGAAAAAAAATTCAAAGTTTGTGCCAAAATGTCGAAGGGTAAAGAAACCGCTTTTTTAACACTTTTCGAAACGTATAAAAAATATATAATTGAAATTTCACTAATCCATCAGCATGTATACTCTTATGTATCTGAATAAAATAAAAGCATTATCATATTGTAAAAACTGGTTTCAAAACTCTAAAGTACCCAACAAATTTGAAAAGACTTTTTGATCTTTACTTTTTAGGATTATTAAGATTCTAAATTCAACGATAGTAGTAGAGCAAGGGCGGTACGGGACCACTTACCGACAGATGGCGCCACCGTCGCAGGTTACCGACCCAACAGATGACTCCATCGATCAAGGGAGGGTACTGTTCAATAATAAGCCACCTACGTCAGGTATTACCATCGGTCGATGGCGCCATCTGTTGGGGCCGGTAACGTGCGTCCGTAAGTCGTCCCGTATGGGACCACTCACCAACAGATGGCGCCACCGTCGGACGTTACCGACACCAACAGATGGGACCACCGATCAAGGGAGGGTTCTGTTCAATACTAAGCCACCTAAGTCAGGTAATTTGTGAGGGATCTCGCAAATTAAGGGAAGGGAAGGATTTGGAGCGTCGAGAGTACGGGCGAAGTCAGTGATTCAGAAAACATTTAATCTTAGACGGTGGTTTATTGTCTTCACTTACAATGGTGATGGGACCTGCTGGCCCACAAGCGATGGTAAAACTCGACGGCGTTGTAGCCCGAGAGCAGGTGAAGATGCGTCAGGTTGTTCAACTCAGGAATCCAATTCTCCAGGAGGCGCGAACGTATACACGAATAACCGACGAACGTGATAAAGGTAATGGTATTACGGGGTGATTTTGGAAGGTACCGTTGAATGACCAGGTAGCACACGACTGAAGCTCGAGGACGAGGTTTTGGGTATTAGAACCAGGAAGTGGTACTGTTCCCACTCCTGATCCTAGGCCCGCAGGGTCGTACGGAAGCGGGGTGCTTGTAACTTTGTTACAAATTACCATCGGTCGGTGGCGCCATCTGTTGGTGTCGCTAACGTGCGTCGGTAAGGAGTCCCATACCGACCCTGCACGAGACCACTTACCAACAGATGGTGCCACCGTCGCGCGTTACCGACACCAACAGATAGCGCCACTGACCGATGGTAATTACCCGACGTAGGTGGCTTAGAATTGAACAGAACCCTCCCTTGATCGGTGGTGCCATCTGCTGGTGTCAGTAACATGCGACGGTGGCGCCATCTGTCGGAAAGTGGTCCCGCCCTGAGTGAGAAAAGTTTATTGTTTAAATTTTTTTTCGATAAGCAAAAATTTCAAATTTTGAAAAAAGCGCTCTCATGATTATTTATTTTTTTTGTGCAAAATTCATCTCTTTTTGTACAAATTTCATTCTTTTTATTTAAAAATGTAACTGTGTGGTTAAGAATTACCTTGTTTGTTGAAAATTCACATTTTCGGTTTAAAATTTTATCTTGTTTAGTTGAAATTTTAACAATTTGGTTGAAAATGTATGTATTTTGTTTAAAATTTGTATTAATTGATAGTTAAAGATCTAAATATTTTGTTAAAATTTGCATTAATTTTCTAGAGCGAAAATTTAATTCTGTGGTTGAAAGTTGAACTGTTTTCCTAAAAATTAATTTTTTTGTTGATGATTCACAATTTTAGTGTAAATTCATCTCTTTGGTTTAAAATTGAACTACTTTGATACAAATCAGTTTTTTTTTTGCTGAAATTTAATTTTTTTTAGTAAGGACTGAACTAGTTAATTAAAAATTCAACTTTTTGGTTGAAAATTCAATTTTTTTGTAAAATAACTTGTCTATTCGTCTTGAAAATTCAACAATTTGGTAGAAAATTCAACAGTTTTATCAAAAATTCAACTGTTTTGCTGAAAATTAGTTTTTTTATGATTGAAAATCATTACTTTTTTAACTTAAATTTAAAAATTGAACAGTTTGATAGATAATTCAACTTTTTAGTAGAAATGTTGTTTTTTTCATGGGAAATTAATTTTTTGGTTAAAAATTTAACTTTTCCATTTTTGGTTTGAAATCTGTCGTTTTTGGTTGACAAATTCAACTGCTCGGTTGAAAATTATTATTTTTTTGGTAGAAAATCAATTGCGTTGGTTTAAAATTCAACTATTCAGTTAAAAATTGATGTATGTATTTTGTTGAAAATTCTTCTTTTTCGGTAGAAAACTTATCTCCTTGGATGAAGATTCAACTAATTGGTTCAAAATTTATATTTTTTGTTAAAAATGCGTCTTTTTTAGTAGAAAATAAATCTTTTTGGTTGAAAATGTAATTGTTTGTTTGAAAATTCAACTCTTTTGTTTAAATATAATCTTTTTGGCATAATAATTCAACACTTTGGCTGAAAGCTGAGCTGCTTTCTTAAAAATTAATTTTGTTTTCAAAGATTCATAATTTAGTAAAAAATTCATCTATTTAGTTAAAAACTGAAATACTTTGAAGAAAAAAAAAATTTTGTACTTGAAATTTTTTCTTGAGTAAACATTTAATTACTTGGTTGAAAATTCAACTTTTTGTAGGAAATTCGCGAGAACAATTTAGAAGAAAATTCAACCTCTTTGAAGAAAATTATTATTTTTTTTTTTTTAATGAAAATTAAACTATTCCATTTTTGGTTAATAAATGGTCTTTTTTAGTTTCGAAATTCCACTAATTGATTAAAAATGTTGTTCTTCGTTGAACATTCAACTAATTGGTTAAAAATTTATGTGTTTTGTTGAGACCATCTGTTATGTAGAAATATCGTCTTTTTGGCTTTAAAATTCAACATTTTGGATCAACTTTTACATTTATTGTGAAAAATTCACATTTTTTAGTTGAAACTTTAGCTCTTTGGTTAAAAGTTGAACTGCTTTCTTAAACATTCATTTTTTTTAGGATGCATAATTTTAGTGGAAAATTCATCTCTTTGGTTGAAAATTCAACTATTTTGATAAAAATTATTCTTTTTTGTGAAAAAATATTTTTTTAAATAAAATTTAATTACTTCGCTGAAAATTCAACTTTATTGTAGAAAAATCGTCTGTGCAATTATGTCCAGGAGAATTTATTTGATTAAAACACCCTGCTCCAGGTTAGACACCGTTTTTTGTAAAAGATTTTTGGTTTAAAAATGAAATTTCCCCATAAATGTGAATTTTTGATTTTTGAAAATTTTGAAAATGATTTTCTCAAAATGTGTTCTTAGCTTTAGCTTTTTTTTAGAATTTCGAAGTTATTAAAAACTTGTAGTAAAATTTTTTTTTATTATTCTTATATATTATTATATATATTATATATATTATATTATATATATATATATATATATATATATATATATATATAT
>CAKNYM010051708.1:401037-429651 GCA_932195095.1 Andricus curvator
GAGCATTTCCGTAATTTTAGATGAGCGCAGGTGTGCGATCATCACACTGGGGCTATCCGGCCGGCTCCCGGTCGGATCCCTGTTACCATTCCTACACGGGGAATCATATAAAAATTATATTTATATAAATTCAAAACACAAACTGATAATACTTATTTCCTTGTTCTCAATTCTCAGAATTCAATTATTATTAATAATATAATAATAAATGAAAAATAAAATATATTAACATTATTTTGTATTCTTTACGGTATTGAAAAAAAGTTTTAAGTTACTGAATTTCAATTAGTACTTACATTAAGTAACTTCAATATTTGTATGACTGAAAAAAATATTGAAAAAGCATTCAGCGTTACATCAAAATATAATTTTATTCACTTCTACACAATACTTTATTTTCGAAAAACTTTTTTTTATTTAGAATTCTCAACTAAAAAAGTTGAATATTCAACTAAAAAAAGTTAATGTTCAATCAAATAGTTATATTTTTGAATAAGAAATTCAACCAGGAAATTCAACCAGGAAGATTAATTTTCCACAAAAAATGGAATATTTAAATTTTAATTTAAAAAAAAAATATATTTTCAGGCAAAAGATTTCAACTAGAAAAGATAAATTTTTAACCACAACCCGTGTAGGAATGGTAACAGGGATCCGACCGGAAGCCGGCCGGATAGCCCCAGTTTAAACCGGGCGCTGGCCGGGGATACCGGCCGGGATCCGGCTAAAAACGTCACGGTAAACTGGTCGGATTCCGACTTTCATACCGGCCGGGATCCGGTCGGGTAATCCGGCCACAGAGCGGTTAAAAAATGTTGCTTCTGGCGAGAAATTGGTAACTTGTTTTGTCTTTTAAGGCTCATCGTAAAGAATACGGTGAACTTTAAATGTCAAATCAAGTTAATAAATTCTCGTGAGGAAATTGAAGAAGAGTTTCAATAATTGATGCTAGAATCTGCTAGCAATTGTTTTATTTTGGAAACCACGTGGTGATTTGAGGTTAGGAAGGAAGAAAGGAAAAAAATGAATACACAACACTATAAATTAATTAAAAATACTAATTATCCACTCAGTAAGTGGGGTTTTCGAACTGATTACTGAAATAATGTTCATTTTAATTATGGATCGCGGTTTTATTTGCGAACTTCGAGGAGACGACACGTGCATTCTCGTTCGAGGTTCGAAACTGAAACTTACAAGTGTCTACGCCGACGCCAGTGCAGAAGGCGTCAGACATGGCGGTAAATTTGAAAGTGTACAGACTAAACATTGTCTGAAAATAGAGAAAATTATAAAAATTGTAATAAATCTGCTGTTGCACATTGCAGAATCGATAACAGTTTTATTTAATGAGTTAAAACATTTAAAAAAATCAAATCTTTTTTTTTAAGAATTCAAAAAGCTAGTTTCTGTTTTGCTGATCTGATAAATCTTTAAATTATACTTTTCAGATAATAATTCATCTAGTATCCGTAAATACGTCTTTGATAATGTCATGGCTCTTAAAAAATGTGTAATTTCTACAAAAAAAAAGTATCCTGACCAGTGCCCGGTCGGCTCCCGACCATGAAATCTAACCAGGGTTGTCCCGGCCAGTAACCGGCCGGCTCCCGACTAGGTGATTCGAGAAAAATGCAGCCCGGCCGGCTCCCGACCGGTTCCTGGCCATGAAACCCAAACAGGGGTAGCCCGGCCGGGATCCGACCAGAAAACTTGTTGTAGTAGGGCCAACCGGGGCAATTTCTGCACGGGAAAGGAAACATTTAAATTTTAAGTTAGAAAAATTAATTTTCAGGCAGAAGAAAAAAAAAATTTAACAAAGTGGTAAAATCGTCAACTGAAATAGATTAATTTTCAACCGAACAGTTCTATTTTTAACAAAAAAAAGATTAATTTTTAACAAATGAGGGGAATTTTTAGAGCAGAAAAATTTTTCAGTCAAGAAAAAAAAACATTTCAACCAAATTGTTGAACTTTGAAGTCAAAATTATGAATTTTCTACAACAAAGTTAAATTTTCAAAACAAAAATATGAATTTTGAATGAAAAAGTTCATTTACAACAAAATAGTTGAAGAGGGAACATAGGGGAATGGGGAAAAGACTTTAAAGCCTCCAATAAATAAATAGGAAGTTTGATGATATATACAGGGCGACTATTAATTATATTATTACTATTAATTTTGACCTTGAGGCCAATTTTCAAGGTCATTTGAAGGTCAAGACGTTTTTTTAAAATAACAACCCCTATTTTTGACTGCGGATTTAAAAAGAGCGGGAAATTTCACGTCAAAAATATTTCATGAGAAATTTGCTCTTCTGACCTTCAAAAGGTCAAAAATCAAGGTCAAATTGCTAGAAAACAATATGATGCCCTTTTTTGAATAAAATAATAACATTTCAAAGTGTAAATCAACTTAACCATCTTGACCTTCAGATAAATTTTCAAGGTTATTGGAAGTTCAAGATGACTTTTTTAAAAGGAAATCCCTATGTCAAACTGCGAATTTGATAAGAAAGAAAAACATTACGTCAAGAATGTTCTTTGGAAAGTTTGTAAAAATGTGTACCATCGTGACGATCTTGACCTTCTGATAAATTTTCAAGATCGTAAGGTACACACTTTTAGAAATTTTCCATAGAACATTTTTGACGTGAAATTTTTCGCTCTTTTCAAATCCACAGTTTAAAATAGAGATATTCTTTAAAAAATTATCCTGACCTTCAAATGACCTTGAAAATTTATCTGAAGGTCAAAATGGCCAATTTGGTTCACACTTTTACATTTTATCGGCTTGTTAAAAGCATCTTGAACTTTTGCTATTCTCAGAAAACCATAAAAATTCCATAAAAAGGGAATCTTGCCGTTTTTTAAACATTTTTGACCTTGATTACTTACCTTTCTAAGGTCACAAAAGCAAATTTCTCATAGAATATTTTCAAAGTGAAATTTTCCGCTCTTTTTAAATACGCAGTCAAAAATAGGGGTTGCCATTAAGAAAAATCGTCTTGACCTTCAAATGACCTTGAAAATTGAAGTCTAGGTCAAAATTAATAGTATTGTTGAATGACCCCCTATGTTCTGTACGATCGTGCCTGAACAATTTTTTTGTAGATGGAGTATTTTAAGAGATATTTGGATCCATAGATCAAAATACACATTCGGATAGTGACTGTATTCTAGCTACAGCAATTAGTAGAATTTAACTGACAATCAGTTATATTTTACTAATTAAAATTTAGAGAGTGGTTATGTCAGTCTAACATACTTTTCAAATTAAAGACTGCATAATCTGATTCATCTTAATTTGTTTCTCTGTTAAAACAGGATTCGTCAACCTGAGGAAGCTGATTGAAAAACGTTAAAACAACTCAGCCCTTGAAGCGGTTTCCCCTACAGTCTACATCCACCAAATCTACGAGGATCACTATGATAATTCATCTAACCAGGGTCGCTCTTTTCTACGCAGCTTTCTCGTTCAATGCTCTGGGTTTGAACGCTGCACCTGTTTTAGCTGACGACAATGCCAAGGTCAACAAGGAATTCGAGGCAGATAAAGGTGCGCGCCTCGTCCTCTACAATGGAGACGAAGTTGTTTGGGACACCAAAATCAAAGATTCAAGTAAAATTTCGCTTTCCATCGAAGGCGATGGTTCCTTCACTCTCACCAACAAAGAAGTAAAAAAAGCCGCGTCCTCAAAACCCAAAGCAGAAGACTATCGTGGAAAATTGATCCGACTGGAAGGTGATGACCCCTCCAAAGTAATGATCTGGCTTGTTGGAGCGGACGGGAAGAGACGATTGATCCAAGACCCGGAAACCCACCAGTGCCTGAAAGGTGTCGGGCTAGAAGATCCCATCTCGGTCAGCAGCGAAATGCTTGAGCTACTCCCGAACATTGAAGGTGCCTTTGCCACTTGCGGAACCAACATCTTGAGACCCAACGAAGCTTTACAGAGAGGAAGCTATCTTCAAGCTGGTGACTACAAGCTCCTTCTAACTGATACCGACCTCATCCACACTAAGAACGGGAACCAAATCTGGGCGACTAACGCAGGAGCAGCTCAACTTATACTCCAACCCGATGGAAATCTCGTCGGATACGACTCAACATATAAGGCAAAATGGGCCTCCAATACATACCTCAGAACAGCAGGTATGCTGGTCCTCGGAAACGACGGCTCACTGCGTCTCTTGGACGCCAAAAACATTCGAGTCTGGCAACCATAATGACAAGACAATCCTGCGCTAGGAAAGGTTTTCTGCAGTTTTCCTTTCCCTTGGCTAAAGGCCCAAGTAAATTCGAGCGCTTATGATGAAAATCCGGCTGCAGACGGTATGGAATTTAAGGTCCAGTCGATTGAATACGTTAGGCATTACTTGACTTATTGAAAATATACAAAATCAAAGTTTGTGCCAAAATGTCGACGGGCAAAGAAACCGTTTTTTTAACACTTTTTCGAAACGTACAAAAAATCAGCTTGACCTGCCAGAATCTTCTATATGGGCTCAAATAAAAGCTTAAACCTTCTTCTTCGAAGCCAAAGTGCTGACAATAGAAGGTTCGAACTGGAAAGTTATATCATGTTGCATTTATTTCTATATGCTTCCAAAAAGATCCAAAAAAAGAAACTTAGCTACATACAACTGAAATTTTACTAATTCATCAGCATGTATACTCTTATTTATTTGAATAAAATAAAATCATTATTATATTATAAAAACTGGTTTGAAAACTCTAAACTACCCAAAACATTTAAAACGACTTTTTAATCTCTATTGTTTAAGATTATTAAGATTCTAAATTCAACGATAGTAGTAGAGCAAAGGCGGTACGGGACCACTTACCGACAGATGGCGCCACCGTCGCACGTTACCGACACCAACAGATGGCACCACCGATCAAGGGAGGGTTCTGTTCAATGTTAATCCACCTACGTCAGGTAATTACTATCGTTCGGTGGCTCTATCTGTTGGTGCCGGTAATGCGCAACGGTGGCGCCATCTGTTGGTGAGTGGTCCCGTACACACGTTACCGACTCCAACAGATGGCGCCACCGATCGATGGTATAATCCTTATATAGGTAGCTTAGCATGGAACAGAACCCTCCCTTGATCGGTGGCGCCATCTGCTGTTATCGGTAACATTCGACGGTGGCACCTTCTGTCGGTAAGTGGTCCCTTACTGACCTTGCTCTACTACTAACGATTTGAGATTTTGGAAAGAAGTGTTAAGATAAAAAACTAAAAAAGCCCCGTCTTTAAATTCTTCAATTTTTGAACGAGTCGATTTCAGATCGCGTTTTTTGGATAATATTTAGAACCATTTATATTCTTAAATAATAAATATTTTTATTATATTATATATCTTTTTTTCATACAAAAAACATGTTTCTATAATATTATTGGCCGTGTATATATTACGCAAAAAAATTTTCCGAAATTTCGAACGTAATTATTGCCTACCAAATTTTTTTTTTTTTAATTTATTTAGGGTATTCCAAAAATAACGTAAGACGATTAGGAGGATTACTGTTTCTAATGAATTGACAAAATAATCCGACTTTCAACCAAGTAGTTCAATTTTCAACCAAAAAAGATGAATTCTCATCAAAAAATGTAATAGTTGATATTTGAGCAAAGAAGAAATTTTAAATCAAAAACATTCAACTTAATAAAAAAAGGCGAATTTTCTACAAAATTCTCAAATCGTTAACCTTATTTTCAAGAAAACTGCTGCATTTTTAAACAAAAGAGATTAAATTTCCACCAAAAGAAATTAATTTTGCAATTAAAAAGACGAATTTTGAACAAGAGTGGAATTTTTAAACAGGTAAGATTTGACAGTCAATAAAGAAAAAAATTTCATCAAAATTCTTGAATTTTCATGCCATAAAGACGAGATTTCTATAAAACAGATCAATTTTGAACCAAGTATTTGAAATTTTTAACAAAGATGATTATGTTCATGACAAAAAAAAACAAATTCGCAACAAAATATATACATTTTTAATTAAATAGTTAAAGTTTGAACCAAGAAGATTAATTTGCTACAAAAAAAAACAATCAGTAGAATTTTTAAAATAAAGAGGATACACATTCAAACCAAAAATTTAATAGTTAAACTTTAAATAAAAACATTAATTACAAAAAAAGACACTTTCACTAAACAGTGAAATGTCTATCGAACTCTTCCATTTTTGAATTAAACAGATCAATTTTTCACAAAACAATTGAATTTTCAAAAATCAAATATAAATTTTCAACAAAAAATTTGATTTTCAACTAATTTGTTACATTTTTATCAAAATAGTTCAATTTTCAACCAAATAGTTGAATTTTCAGTTTAAGAAATTAATTTCCAATAAAAAAAATGATTTTTCTACAGAGTAGTTCCAATTTCAACCAATGAGATTAATTTTCATCTAAAATTATGAATCTTCAACCAAAACATGTAACAATTGATATTTCAACTAAAAATATTTTTATTTTAAATCAAAAACAGTTGAACTTAACCAAAAAAGACGAATTTTGAACAAAATACCCGAATCCTCAACTGAAAGGAATTAATTTTCAACTAAACAGTGGCATTTTTTACCAACAAAAATCAATTTTCTGCCAAAAAAGACAAATTGTTAACAAAATAAGTACATTTTTCACCAAAAAGTTAAATTTTAAAAAAAGACATTTTTTCTGGCAAAAAAGAAGAATTTTTATCAAAATACATGAATTTTCAACCGAATAGTTGAAATTTCAACCAAAAAAGATAAATTTTAAGCCAAAAATGGAATAGGTTTTCAATTAAATAACAAAATTTTAACTTAACAAAATTAATTTTCACAATATAGTGAATTTTTAACCTTTCAAACCAAAGAAATAAATTTTTAACTAAGGTTATAAATCTTCAACTGAAAAAATGAATTTTTAAGAAAGTAGTTCAACTTTCGACCAATTAGTTAAATTTTCCACCAAGAATGACAAGCATGGCTTTGTAACAAAACTGATGAATTTTCAACAAAATAATTATATTTTGAACCGAAAAATAAAATGTTTAGCCAAAAAAGATGAATTCTTAACCACAAATTTAATTGTATATATGAAAGAAGTTCAGAAACAGACTGGCAGGTCTACAAAATTACAGAAGAAATTCCGTGAATCTTCTTTTTATCTATTTGATTGATTCTTTTTTGCCTATTTGAAAAATCTTTTGAAATGTTTCAAAATCTTTTTAAATAGTCTCTTAAAATTAATTTTTAAAAATAAAAAATCGTTTTCAATTTTCCTGGGAATCTTAAAAAAATTTTTAATTCTCTAGAAATCTTGCAAAATTCCTAAAAAGCTTCTACATTTTTTGTTCAAAATCTTCGAAAATCTACATTTTGTTTTCAATTTTTTGGAATATTTTCGGTATTATTTTCAAAACTCGTTCAAAAATTCTAAATATCTTTTAAAATTATTCAAAGTTTTTCCCTAAATTTTTACAAAAATTCCTTTTAAATCTTCCCTCTTCTCTTAAAATTAATTTACGTAAAAAGCTTCTAAATGTTTCGTTCAAAATCTTTAAAAATCTACATTTTGCAAAATTTTTAATTATTTTTGAAATTCTTTCCAAAATTCTGAATATCTTTTAAAATTATTTGAATTTTTCCTAAAATTGTTGAAAAATAATTACGGGTACCGAAAATTTATTTCTTAACGATACCGACTACAAAGTCACTACAAATACACTTCGTAAAAAAATCATCTTCTTTAAACATTGTATAAATTTTAATACCGCATAATGCTATTGTGGCCTACTCTTACAAGAAAGTACAAAACATATTTGTAGCAAATCACTTCACTGAAAAAATTACTTAGTATGATCTATTATGCGAGTAAAATGGGAAAAGGAATCTGGAATGTTTTAAGACAATTTTTTTTAATTTGGAGGATTTCAAACAATTTATGGAAAATTGAATTATTTTAAAAGATATTTCATGAGTTAAAATTTTTACAAGAAGACAAATTTTTTAATCTTGCAGGATTTTAAACAATCTAACGAATACTGAATTATTTCAAAGTTTGAAAAGGTTTCAAAGGATTCGAAAATAATTCTATTCTTGAGGAGATTTCAAAGAATTCAAAAAAAAGTGTAGATTTTTGAAGATTTCGACAAAAAATTTACAAGTTTTTTTGAAGAATTTTGAAAGATTTCAAGAGAAAATTTAAAAATATTTCGAATATTTTAAAATATCTTTCAAGTTGTTAAAAAAAATCTGCAAGATTTTAAGGCAATTTTTTCATTTTTGGGAGATTTTTGACAAATTTTAGTAAAAATTTATATCATTTAAAAATATATTTAGAAGTTTTAAAACAATTGAAAAATTAATTTAAAATTTGAAAAGATTTCAAAAAATTGAAAACAAAATGTAGATTTTTTTATCATTTTGAACACAAAATTTAAAAGCTTTTTAAGAATTTTACAATATTTCAAAAATATTACAATTTTGTTATTAATCCTAGGACAAAATGAAGATTTTTGAATATTTCGAAATGTTTCAAGAGAATTGAAATTTTTGAAATATTCCTATTAGAAAAATTAAAAATGATTTATTGTTTTAAAATGAATTTGATGTGAATATTCAAAAATATTTCAAAACATTTCAAGAGATTTGTTAAATTCTTTTTTTTAATATTTGATACATTTCGTGGCAATTTTTTAGTGTTGAAAGATTTTTAAAAATTTTGGGAATAATTCGAGACAGTTTAAAAGATATTTAGCAATTTAAAAAGTTTTGAAGAGATGCCAGATATTTCTAAACCTTGAAGGATTAGTTAAATCATAATTACACATATGACCCTAAAAATGAATAAGCAAGACAAGATGAAAAATAAATAGTTATTCGAAATTTGTGTTTCGTATGAAAAATTATCTACCCCTCAAATTATAATTTTGTTGAATTTCTTTTTATTTTTTGACTGCTAAATCTTTTTTGTTTGAAAACTCAACTACATATTTTGTTGAAAAATCCTCCTTTTTAGGTTAATTCCTTTTGGCTCGAGACACCTATTTTGTTGAAATTTCGTATTTTTTGGATTAAGTTCTTTTTTTTAACAATTAATTTTAAGAGAATAGTAAAGAAGATTTGGGAAGAATGTAGAAGATTTTAAGGCAATTTTTTTAATTTTGAAAGATTTTTAAAAAACTTTTGGAAAAATTCTAATTATTTTCAAACGTATATAGAAGTTTTGAAAACATTTCGAAAAAAAGTCAGAAGATTTTTGAGTATTTTGAAAGGTTTAAGAGACCTGGAATTTTTATAAGATTCCTAGAAAAAAATTTTATGGTTTTTTAAAATATTAATTTTATGAAAATGTTTAAAAATCTTTTAAAAGATTTTAAAAGGTTTTCAGCTTTTTAAGAACTTTAGAAGGTTCCAAGAGGATAAACAAATTATCTTCAGACTCCTAAGAAAACTTTAAATTTTAAAGCAATTTGTTTGTACAATAATAAAATTCTCGACACTATAAAATTCCTAAAATAAGAATATTCAATTATTTTATTCATTATTCTGTTAATAAACAATTATTATATTATTATATTTATTTACAATTTTGTATTATTTTTATATTAATATGTTAATATTCATTATTAATCATTTTATATATTATTTTATCAGTTTAAAGATAAAAATTTCAATTATTTTAAGTTAATTTTAATCCTTCAAAATTTAAAAATTTTCCAATTGTTGATGAAACTTTTCAAAATTCGACGATTTCATTTTTTATTGCTGAATTAAAACTTATGAAAGGGAACAATTTTAAACAACACAATTTTTATCTTCAAAGAAAAATTCGAATCATTTCATAGGATATTTAGAAATTTTTAAACAGTTTCAAAAGAAATTAAAAATTTAAAAATATTTCGGAAAATTGAAAGCAAAATGTAGATTTTTGAAGACTTCGAAGGAAAAATTCAAAAGTTTTTTGAGAAATGAAATATATTTATATAATAAATAATTTATACAATAAGCTTGAAAAATAAATGGTTATTCGTTGTTGTATTTTTTTCTTTTTTGACTGATAAATCATTTTTGGTTGGAAAGTCAACTATTCACATATTGAAATTTTTTTTAGTTATAATATCAACTATTACATTTTCGTTGAGAATAATTTATTTCTGTCAATTAAAAAATTCCACTTTGTTGAAAACTTAACTATTTTGTTGAAAATCCATATACATTGTTAAAAGTTCGTCTTTTCTATCATAAAATTAATCTTCTCGGTCGAAAATTAATTTTTTGGTTGAAAACTCAAGTTTTTAGTTAAAAATTAACTTGTGTGTTTGAAAATTCATATCTTATTTACGTATTTTGTCGAAATTTCTTTTTTTTATAAACTTTTAAAGATTTCAAAGGAATAATATTAATTTTTTAAATAATTTTAGGAGAATGTTGAAAAATATTTGGAAATATTTCAAAAGATTTTTTAAATTTAAAAACAGAATCTGGAAGATTTTAAGGAAATTTTTTTAATTTTTCTGTAATTAATTTTCCTCTAATTCAATTAGTAGAATTTCACTAATTTAGATTTATAGAGAGTAAATTAAAAAAAAGGTTACTTGATTTTAAAAAATAATTTCTTTGTTAAAAATAATGAGATGAGTAAAAGAATTTAAAGAAGAATTTAAAATTTGAAAAGATTTCAAAAAATTTTAAACAAAATGTAGATTTTTTAAGATTTTGAACAAAAAATTTAAAAGCTTTTTATGAATCTTAAAATATTCCAAGAGCATTCCAATTTTTTTAATAATCCTAGACCAAAATCTAGATTTTGGAAGATTTCGAACAGAAAATCCTTTTCGAAAATTTCGAAAGGTTTCAAGAGAATTGAAATTTTTTTAATATTCCTATTAGGAAAATTTTAAATGATTTTGTTTTTGAATAATGAATTTTATGAGAATAATTGAAAACAATTCAAGAGATTTGTTAAATTATTTTTCTAAATATTTGATAGATTTCATGGCAATTTCTTAATGTTAAAAGATTTTTAGCCATTTAAGATGTTTGGAAGAGATTCCACATATTTTTAAACTTTGAAGTATTATTCAAATTATATTTACACATATAACCCTATAAATAAATAAACAAATAAAGTTGAAAAATAAGTAGTTACTCGAAATTTTGATTTCGTATGAAAAATTATTTTCCCCCTCAAATTACAATTTTGTTGAATTTCTTTTTGTTTTTTAACTAAACCTTTTTGCTTGAAAATTCAACAACATATTTTGTTGAAAATTCCTTCTTTTTAGGTGAATTCAACTCTTTTTGATCAAAAAGTAACATTTTTATTTATAGTTATGGGTTAAAAAATTTAATTGTTTTGTGGAAAATTGTCGACTTTTAAATAAATTTTCATCTCTTTAAGTTAAAAGTACAAATGGTTGAAATTAATCTTTTTGTCTCACCAATTAATTTCTTTTTTTTTTTAACAATTACTTTTAAGAGAATATTTAAGAAGATTTGAAAAGAATCTAGAAGATTTTAAGGCTACTTTTTCAATTTTGAAAGATTTTTAAAGAACTTTTGGAAAAGTTCGAATTATTTTAAAGATTCGAAAAAATTTCGAAAAAAATGCAGAAGCTTTTCAAGAATTTTGAAAGGTTTCAAGAGAACTGAAATTTTTTTAAGTTTCCTAAGCAAATTTTGAATGATTTTTTAAATTAATATTTGTATGAAAATATTAAAAAAGTTTTTTAAACATTTCAAAAGATTTTATGATTTTTAAGAACTTTGAAAAATTTGAAGAGGATAAACAAATTATTTCAAGATTCCTAGGAAAACGTAAAATTTTTAAACAATTTTTTTGAACAATATGTAGATTTTTGAAGATTTCGAAATTCTCGAGTTTTTTTGAGGATTTTGGAAGGTTTGAAGATAATAAGTACATTTTCTTAAGATGCCTTGAATTTTTTTTATTTTTCATTCTGAAAAATTGAATTTGAAAGAAAAGTTAAAACGATTTCAAAAGATTTGAAAAAATATCAAAAAATGGAACGACTAGAGAATCCCGAAAAATAAAATTCTCGACATTGTAAAATTCCAGATAAGAATATTTAATTATTTCATTAATTATTTTTATTATTAATTAATTATTATATTATTATACTTGTTTATTATTTTGTATTACTTTTATGTTATGATATTGATAATATTTATTAATAATCCTTTCATTTATTATTTCATTAGTTTAAAAATGTAATTGTTTAGATTTGGGAATGTCATAATAATTAGATAATTTCTCTGCGTTAGCAATTTCATACTGTCAAATATTTTAAAATGTAGACAAAAATTTTTGCAAGATTCCTAAACATTTTATTTTAATTTTGAAAGTTTATTCAAAATTTGAGGAATAATTCAGTTTGGAAGATATTTGGGAATTTTTTAATTTTTGAAGATATTGCAAATATTTTAAAACTTTCAAAGATTTCCGAAAATTTATAAAATGTTTTCAAATTTCTTGCCAACTTTTAAAAGCCCTAAATATCTTTAAAACTGTTTTGAATTTTTCATTTATATGGTAAAATCCTGTAAGATAGGAAAATTGTCTACAAAATTTTCTAGAATCTTTTTCGGCACGTCCGAAATCTTCAAAAATCTTTTTGAATATTATCCATAATCTGAGAAAATCTATATTTATATAACTTGAAAAAGAAACTGATAATAATTTTTTTTTTGGTTGCCAGATCTCAGAATCTAATTTTATCTCGAATTCTAGTGCGCAATAAATTTGAGCAAATAATTATTTATTCGGCATTTTTATTTTGTAACAAAAATTATTTCTCCACTCAAATCGAAAAACTTCTGCGATTGATGATGCTAGTTAAAACAAATGTTGTAAGGTGACTTACTCTATTTACAAATTTCACAAAAAATCCTTCTTCTTATTTCAACAAAATCACGTTCTTTCATTGAACTGTCCTGCTTGCGACGTTTTTCATTGCAATAAATAAATAATTTCCTTGGTTGAAAATAATGAGATAAGTAAATTGTTCCTCAAATTTTGACAGTACTTTATTTCAGTCCAAAAATATACTATTTTCAAACAAAGTCTGGGTAAATTACCGGTACAATTTAGAAAAATATATTTTTGTGGTTTTCAATGTTCTCATACAACAAAGCTATTCACAGTTTAAACAATGATTGCAGCAAAACAGATTTTTATTTATCTAACGTTAGCTTTGCCAGGTCTTCAAATCATGATAATTTCCACATTCTTCCTCAAACCTTCTCTTACAAATTGCTTTTGCGTTAACTGAATAAACATTGCACGTATGATGAGTATTTAGTATAAAAAGGCATCTTCAACAATCCAGGTGAAACACTTCTGATTCACCTTTGCTATTCTTAATCAATCATGGCGTGGCCGATCTTCTGCTCATTAGCTTTCTGTGCTTTTCAAGTAAGTAACCGAAATCTTCTTTAAGTTATCAATTATCCAACTGAAAAATTCATTTACATATATTAAATATTAAGTATCACCGATTAAAATTCACAAAACACGGAAACCCGCCTAACCGGCTCTTTTTAAACACACCTCATTACTCATATCTACTCTGCCGTGATTTGGGAAAACACTGTTAACTACAACATGAACGAAGCTGAGAAAATCCACGAAAACTGTTCGAATCTTTACTCGCGTGTATCGCGGATTCTTATTCATTTTCTGCATTTTTTGTTGTTGTTCTTGACTAATTTGCATACGATCTTTTCATTTTTGCAAGAAAAATTGTTAAAAAATGTTGATTAATTATCTAAAATGCAGTTAACGGTGTTGATTGGGATGCTGAAATTCGAGAAAACGCCGTAACGGGCAGTTACGGCTCTCTTCGAATTACGGACCTCAGAAATAGGCCTGCCGTGATTTAAGAGAACGCCGTTCACGGCAAAAGAATGTGATAACTAATAATAAGTGCAGTTACGGCGTTTTTTGAATCACAAACCTTTTTTCTCAAGGTTCGATGATTCCGGAGAACGCCGTAACGACTTACGGACCTCTCCGAAATCACGAAGGCTCGAAATCGCCGTCCAATAATTTTGGTAAAGTCCGTAACTGCCCGTTACGGCGTTTTCTCGAATTCTGACGTCACGTATTTAGTCGTCTCTGATTTACGCCTGCAGTTAACGGTCAGTTACGGCTCTCTTTCAAATCACAACTCGCCAATGTTTGCAGTTAACGGTGTTTTCCAAAAATTATGCAATAATTATTGTCAAAGTTATTAACAATTTGAAAAAATTATTTCGATAATCAGGTGTATCTTTTTTTCACGATTCCAACGATGTAAAAAACTCATTTTTCGATTTTTTGCTGTTAACGGTGTTTTTCCAAATCACGGCAGTACTAAGGTGGTCCAAAAAACGCTTTTTGAACTACATGACACGTCCCCCCCCCCCCCCCCCCAAGTTTGCATCTCCGGGGAAAGAAAAGCCGTGATTTTTCTTGCAAATTCAAATATTAACATGTGCCACCGGGCACTTCAAAATCCAATTTAATTAACATGCAAAATTTTTGGATTTTTGGAAAATCGAACTCATACTTCAGGATTTGATCGAAACGTGCCAAATTTTTTTGTGATTAAAGAGAAGTTTCTACGAAATGAAACTATACTTATAACATTTATTTCTACCTCCCCCCCCCCCTTCACAGCGAGCCAAATATGATCCAAATTATTATTTATATGATCCAAAGTATTATTGTTAATTTTCACCAACTTCAGCAGAATTCGAGGAACTTAAAACAATTCGAAGAATTCAAAGAATCCAAAAATTCAAAGAAATTAATTTTTAAGTTTAGGTCGTTTATTGTAATCGTAAGTGAAGTAAGTGTCCGAGTAATCGTCGAGGTCCCAATAATCGTGTAACTTGGTTAATGTATAGTTAAAAAATATGATAATAGTAACATTTAGAAAAAGAAATAACATTCCTTTTTAGCATTTTATAGTATGAAATGGAATTTCAATTAATTAAAAGTAGACAGACAGGAAGAAAACTGGCATCACTATTACTGGTGCTAATATCACGATTACTGGAATGTTTACCCAGATAGGGGGAATTCATAAGAATTCAACAGAGTTCGAAGAATTCAAAAGAACTCGAAGAATTCGAATATTTCAAAACAATTCTAGGAATTCAAAAGAATTAAAAGGATTCAAAAGAATTCATAAGGATTCAAGGAATTCAAAAGAATTCTAAGAATTCAACAGAATTCAAAAGAATTCGAAGAATTCAACAGAGTTCTAGGAATTCAAAAGAATTAAAAGGATTCAAAAGAATTCAAATGAATTCAAGGAATTCTAAAGAATTCAAAGAATTCAGAAGAATTCTAGGAACTTCAAAGAATAAAAAGGATTCAAGAAATTCAAAAGAATTTAAGGAATTCAAGAAATTCACACGAATTCAAGGAATGGAAAATAATTCAAGGAGTTCAAAATAATTCAAGGAATTCAAAATAAGTCAAGGAATTCTTCACAATTCTAGGAATTCAAAAGAAATCATAGAAATTCAAAAGAATTCTAGGAATTTAAAAGAATTCAAGGAATCCAAAAGAATTCTGAAGAATTCTAGGAATTCAAAAGAACTCTAAGAATTCGAATGTTTCAAAATAATTCTAGGAATTCAAAAGAATTAAAAGGATTCAAAAGAATTCATAAGAATTCAAGGAATTCAAAAGAATTCTAAGAATTCAGAAGAATTCTAGGAACTCCAAAGAATAAAAAGGATTCAAGAAATTCAAAAGAATTTAAGGAATTCAAGAAATTCACACGAATTCAAGGAATTCAAAATAAGTCAAGGAATTCTTCAGAATTCTAGGAATTCAAAAGAAATCAGAGAAATTCAAAAGAATTCTAGGAATTTAAAAGAATTCAAGGAATCCAAAAGAATTCTGAAGAATTGGATTCAAAGAATTGAAGTGAATTTTTAATTTTAGATCGTTTATTGTAATTTTAAGTAAGGTAAGTGTCCCAGTAATCGTGAAGGTGCCAAGAATTGTGTAACTTGGTTAATGTATTGTTGAAAAATCTGATGAAAGTAACATTTAGAAGAAAAAAATTACATTTATTTTTAGCATTTTATAGTATGAAATTTAATTTTTTAATGCAAAGAATTCAAATAATTCAAAGCATTGATCAAAGAGTTCAATAGAATTCAAACGAATTCAAAAGTCTTCAAAAAAATTCAAAAGATTTCAAAGAATTCAAAAGTATTCAAATAATTCATGAGAAGTCAAAAATCTTCGAAGAATCCAAAAGTATTCAAAGAATTGAAATTAATTTTTAATTTTAGTTCGTTAGTTTTAATCTTGATTAATACTTAATTTTTGAATTCGAAGGATTGAAAAAAAATTCAAAAGAATTCAAAGAGTTCAAAAGAATTCTAAGAATTCAACAGAATTCAACAGAATTCAAAAGAATTAAAAGGATTCAAAAGAATTTAAATGAATTCAAGGAATTCCAAAGAATTCAAAGAATTCAGAAGAATTCTAGGAACTTCAAAGAATAAAAAGGATTCAAGAGAATTCATAAAAATTCAAAAGAATTCAAGGAATTCTGAAGAATTCAAAAGAATTCAAGGAATTCTAGGAATTCAAAAGAAATCAGAGGAATTCAAAAGAATTGTAGGAATTTGAAAGAATTCAAGGAATCCAAAAGAATTGTGAAGAATTCTAGGAATTCAAAAGAATTCGAAGAATTAAAAGAATCCAAAAGGATTCAAAGAATTGAAGTGAATTTTTAATTTTAGATCGTTTATCGTAATTTTAAGTAAGGTAAGTGTCCCAGTAATCGTGAAGGTCCCAAGAATTGTGTATTGTTGAAAAATCTTATGAAAGTAACATTTAGAAGAAAAAAATAACATTTATTTTTAGCATTTTATAGTATGAAATGGAATTTCAATTAATTCAAAGTAGACAGAACAAAAATTGGAAAATTACTTAATTTTTTAATGCAAAGAATTCAAAGAATTCAAAGCATTGATCAAAGAGTTCAATAGAATTCAAAAGAATTTAAAGAATTCACGGAATTTAGAAGAATTCAAAGAATTCAAAAGTCTTCAAAAAATTCAAAAGATTTTAAAGAATTCAAAAGTATTCAAAGAATTCATGAGAATTAAAAAGTCTTTGAAGAATCCAAAAGTATTCAAAGAATTGAAATTAATTTTTAATTTTAGATCGTTAGTTTTAATCTTGAGTAATACTTAATTTTTGAATTCGAAGGATTGAAAAAAAATTCAAAAGAATTCAAAGAGTTCAAAAGAATTCAGAAGAATTCAAAAGAACTTGAAGAATTCATCAAAGAGTTCAATAGAATTCAAAAGAATTCACAGAATTCAAAAGAATTCAGAAGAATACTAAAGAATTCGAAGAATTAGAAAAATTCGAAGAATTCAAAAAATTCAAAGAATTCAAAAAATTCGAAGAATTCAAAGGATTTCAGAACTTGAAGATTGTTTCAAAGTGGCTTTCATCTTATATATGTAATAGCATTATTTTTCTTACATCTCTAAAAAAGGGAGAATAAAGAAATTCTATTTCCTGTGCATCACACACTATTAGAGAAACCTGAGGTTTTGTAAATTAAAAGGTGGCAGCATGGGACGGTCGGTAATACGTGACGTCAAAATGTACTACATGCCCTTAATACAAATAATTACTAATGGACAATTTTAATATCCCCCATGAATTTTTAAACAATTTGTAATTGCTCAAATGAATTTAACTTATTTAAACAATTAATTATTGTTTATTTTCAAAATTTCTAAAAATGCTAAAAACTGAGCCATGTCCATTTTTTTCTCAAATCGGTATCCTATGCCACATTTTGTTGCATGATTACATCATTTTGATACATTTCTTCTAATGTTTAACAAATTTCTATTTGCTTGAACAATTTTTATTTGCCCAAGCAGTTTTTTCGATAACTTTCAAAAATAATGTAAAATAGAATACATACAATTATTTTTCTGACTGTAAAATGTATGGAAAGAATAAATTATTCATTTTTTAATTATTTAAACAAATATAATTTGTTCAAACAATTATTCTCCCAGAAATATTTTTAAAATCATATTTTCTGAATTGAACATAATATTGCATGATTTCGAGGAGTAGTAAATTCTGTTAAAAACGTCATGTCATTTTTTAAACAATTTTTATTTGTGTAAGCAGTCTTCTATTAAAAAATGTGGATCAATAATATAAAATAGAACACATAGAACTATTTTCGAAAATTTATATATATATATATATATATATTAATTTTTTTTCCTTGCTTTTTATTATTCAAATGATTATAAATAAATTGTACTAATTGTACAAAGTTGGCAAAAGTGATGTTTTTATTATTTTAATTATTATACATGACCTAAAATACAGCACTTCGTCCTCAAAAATGTTGTTCAAAGAAAATTTTGAAACTTGAATCATAATTTGCAGTAGTGAATGTACTTTTTTATAATATAATCATGATAAAGATACTAATAATATGAAGAATGCAATAGTAGTAGTAGTAGTAGTAGTAGTAGTAGTAGATTTATTGAAACACAGTTACAAAATTCATATAAGTTACACACAAAAATAAATAAATCAAAACACTTCTTGGTGACCAATCGGCCTATGCAAGTGGAGATCCGAGAGTAAATTAATAAAAATATTAGTAAAACAGTCATACATAACAGTTATATATAACAATTATGTGCGGAACGTAACTTCTAAGAAATAGAGCTGATATAAAAGATATGCGCACGCAATTTTAAAATTTCATGAAGCATTTGTACAAATTTTTTAACGGTGTTAGAGTCGTGAGATGACAAGATAGTTAACCAGGCATTCCTGGGGTCTTCATTGTCACTAATTGAAAAGTATTTACTGCGAATGTGATTATAAGCTGAACAAATGACAAGCATATGTAAGGAGTCGTCAAACCCGAGTTTGCAGAATGCACACAGTTCGGAACCGAGGGGAAGATCAAATTTTTCGTTTTTAATATATATTTTTGGTACATGTTTGTTTAATAGTCTGAACTGAGCAAAAATACGTTTAAAGAACATCGGCAATCGACGAAGTAAGTAAGACTGCGTTCCATTTTGCAGTGCAATACTCGGGTAAATTTGAAGACTTCTTGATTTCTCACAGCATCGTAGGTCGCGATTATATAAAAAGAGCTTATGATTTTCCCGAAGATCGTTCGCGTCAGTCCCAAGGACGTCGAACGAGAGAGAGTGCCATGTATTGATCATTCCACAGTCTTCAAAAAAAGTTTTAATTTGTAGATACCAATTATATTTAATATCTGATTGATGTCGCTGAGATAAATCCTTAAGTCTTTCAAGACATTGCCTTGGATACCGAGAACTTTCCATGCAATAGATTTTATTTAGCCAAGACAATATCAAACAGAAGACCCGGTGGGACAGGGGCAACACTCCCACCTCCAATCGAACGGCGTAGTTGGGAGTATTGCTGGGAAGAAATAATAATTTTTTAAAAAACGATAGCTGGACTCTCTCGATGTAGTTCAGGTGACCGACGCTCCAGATCTGCGATCCATACAACAGCGTACTTAGACAAAGGCTTTGATACAATTTATCGTAAGTCGGCCACGAGTCTGCTTTCGTATCGTGAATAGTTTTTATTGTCGCTCCAACAGCCGTATTTGCAGAACTTACAAATTTTTTTGCGGCGGCGGTGAATGATACGGAGCTGGTTATCGGGAGGCCCAAATATGTATATTCATTGACAACTTCAATTTTGTCTTCTCCAAATTTGAAATACTTGAATTTCGGTTTCTTCGGAGAATTTTTTTGAAATATCATGATTTTAGTTTTGGCGACATTCACTGTTAGTCTTTTTTGCGCGCAGTACAATCGTAAGGCTTCTAATTTTTTACTAAGTTCTATTGGAGTGTCAGCGAGAAGTAAAATATCATCTGCATAATCTAGCGTTTGCACTTCTGTTTTGCTATTGATGGAAAGGCCTCTGAATCCTTGGTTTAAGAGAAAATCGCTGAAGTCACTTATAAAGAGTATGAATTGAAGGGAACTGAGAACCTCCCCCTGCATGACGCCTCGAGTGACCTTGACAGAAGATGTCGTGTCACTGCCGGCCCTGATGCAGACAGATGCATTTTTATAGAAATTACGTATGATGTTAATCATCTTTGTGCTTATGCCCAGCTCATGCAGTCTCTGCCACAACATTCCGTGACAAACAGAGTCAAACGCACCTTTAAAGTCTATGAAAGCAATATAGACTGAACCATTGGGATAGCTGAGACGAATCTGTATTAGCGAAATAAGGGTAAATAAATTGTCTAGGCAACTCCTCCCTTTTCTGAACCCCGATTGTGATTCTGGAATTAAAATCGCATCAGTCACCCATTTAGTCAGCCGATTGCAAAGTATCTGCGTAAAAATTTTCGCTATGCAATTTACCAGTGTTATGGGTCTATAATTAGAAGGATCATGTATGTCTCCTTTCTTGAACAGCATGGACATTGTTAGTTGACCCCAAGAGCTAGGCATTATTTCAGTAGTCATGATTCGATTAAATAAAATCTCGAGATACTGTAGCCAATTTTCAGGAAGCCTTTTATAAAAACTGTAATTGACGAGATCGGAGCCAGAGGCCTTTCCTTCTTTACATTTTGCTATGCTCTTTTTGATTTCTAACGCGGTTATGTGGGAGTCAAGAGTTGGGTTTGTAATCTTTGGAAATTGAGGCACATCCATAATAATAATGGGGTACATTTTCTTGAGATGTAGAAACCAAGTTTTTATATTAATGTTATTCCGATAAGGGGTTTTCCGCCGAAAACTGTTGATAATGCTCCAGAAATCGGAAGAGCTACGAGCATCTGCTAGAGAGTCTACTGTTTTGTTTTGAAACGCAATTTTTTTCAATTTTAAAAGTTTTTTATATTCTTTTTTTAGACTTTGATAAAATGAGCGCGTGCATTCAGATAACGTGTCCCTTTTGTAGACCTCTAGAGCAGCAAGAACAAGATCTTTAGCCTCTTTACATTCTCTATCGAACCATGCTTTACGGCTCTTTCTCATACCATTGGATATGTGCTTCATTCCTAAGTCGTGAGCAACCTTTATTATAGTAGATATTAAATTTTTATTTAAAATATTCACGTCATCATCTACAATGGAACACTCCTCCCTATTTATCATGAAAGTATAGAATTCAGCTGATTTAGACGCGTCGAAATGGATTTTTAAAATTTTATTTCTACAAGGTTTGAGATACGAGATGGAAGAATAGTGTTCTAGAGTGACTGAGACAGGGTAGTGATCTGAGAATGTCATAATAGGTAAGACCTTGAGGTCAGCCAGCAACCATAACCCATCACGAGAGCACCATACTAAATCGATTACACTAGTGCCTGTAGGCCCGTCGAAAGTGAAATGCGCCGGAAAGTCGCTAGAAGAACGGCCATTCAGTAAGACTAAATCGTTTTTTCCATGTAATCGGCGAATAACTTGCCCCTACCATTTATGAAATTATCTGTAGAACATCGGTTAGCAGAGAAAGCCTTGTTAGACACAATCGCAGAGTCTAGCTGATTTAAATTAGCAACACGGCAGTTAAAATCGCCTCCTATAATAATTGAGATGTTAGGATTATCTTTATATACCTGCGCAAGAGAATCGTCAAAATTAGATAAGAAATATTCTATAGTCTTGGATGGCGGAAAGTATACTAGACCCAGTATAAAAACAATACTTTCATACATGATTTTTACAAAGATATAGTTGTTATTATATACGATCATGAAGAATGCAATAATAAATATACTTTTATAAATTGAATTTTATTATGACTTTTATGATTCATTTAATAGTACCTCAAAAAAGATTTAAACCATCCATACTCAATTTGAAGGAAATTTGAAGGAAAAAAACAATAATTAATGGTATAAACAATGAAATGACGTTTTTAACAAAATATACTACTCCTCGAAATCATTCAATATTATTTTCAGAAAAATAATTGTTTAAACAAATTATATTTGTTTTGACAATTAAAAAATAGTTAATATGTTTTTTCTAAACACTATATATTCAGAAAAATAATTTCATGTATTCTATTTTATATTATTTTTGGAAGTTATCGAAAAAAACTGCTTGAGCAAATAAAAATTGTTTAAGTAAATATAAATTTTTTAAGCATCAGAAAAAATGTATCAATATTATATAATTATTCAACAAAAGTAGCATAGGATATCAATTTAAGAAAAAAGTGGACATCTCTGGCTCAATTTTTAGAAATTTTGAAAATAAACAGTAATTGTTTAAATAATTAAATAATGTTTTCAGAAAAATTTACTACCCCAAACAATGAACAACATTTCAGTCATAAAATAAGATTACTTTTTACATTTATTTAAAATAAATAATTGTTCACATAAGCTATATATTTATTTAATCAATTAAAAATTGTTTAAAAATACATGGGAGATATTCAGATTGACCATTAGTAATTACTTGTATGAAAAAAGACGACAGAAATTGCTGAAAATTAACAATAATGCGTAAAAAAAATCTCAGCCAAAATTTTGAATTCAAAAATCAATCAAAAAATTAATCAAATTTTAAAATTATATAATTTTAAGCAATTTTAAGCTAGCAATATTAATTTACACATACAAATTTGTTTTTAAATCTTTCTAACTTTTCCCTTGAAAATTTGTTTCAAAAAATCATTTAAAAATTTTTTAGGACTCTAATGCAAATTTTGTTATCATGGAACTCGAATTTTTCCTAAAATTTTTTGAAAATGCGAAAAAATTTAAAAAATGGCTTCAAAATCTTCCAAATTGTATTTTGAAAATTTTGTCAAGTTTTCAAAATATTATTTAATTTAATTTAGAAAGCAAATCATTTCTAAACTTTGTGTTCAGAATCTTCAAAAATCTGCATTTTGTTTTAAATGTTTTGAAATCTTTTCAAGTTTTTAATTATTTTGGAATCCTTCCAAACTTCTAAATATATCTCAAACCTACTCGAAGTTTTTCCAAATTAATAATTTACTAAACTTTTTTTTACTTTTCAATGAAAATTACGTTTTTCTTATTGTCAATTATTTTTTTTACCGAAAATTGAACTATTCCATGTTTCATTGAAAATTCATTTCTTTCATTGAAAATTCCTTAATTTCAAATATTTTTTGAAAATTCATGTTTCAACCCAAGAAATGAATTTTTTACTAAAATAATGAGTCTTTGTCCACAAAAATGTATTTAAAAAAAATATCAACCAAACAGTTGAATTTTCAACCGAAAAAATTAATTTTCTACACAAAAAAATTAATCTTTTCGGTTGAAAATTCTACTGTTTGGTTAACGTTTTCTCTTTTTTCCAAATACAGTTTCGTGGTTGAAGACTCATTATTTTGGTAAAAAATTCACTTTTTTGGTTAAAAGTTTTACTGTTCTTTTGAACATTCGTTTTTATTTAGTAAAAAATAAATTTTTGAGCTGCAGATGTAACTATTCCATTTTTAATTGATAATTCATCTTTTTCAGTTGAAAATTCCATTATTACGGTAGAAAATTCATATTTTTGTGTTGAAAATTTAACATTTTGACTGAGAGCTTCTTAAATTCAAGAATTTTTGACAATAATAAAAATTAAAAAAGACGAAAGAAATAAACAAAAATAAGGAAGGGGATTTCGTTGGTTTCCTTCTCATTTTTCTTTCCTCTTTTTTATTTTTGTCCAAAAAGAAATTTTTTTTAGAATTTTTTTTTTAATTACAATAGGAGCATTTAATGGTGGTTGTTCAAATTTGGTCGTTGGATTCTTGTTTTTATTTTCAGGAACTTTATACATTCATGAGAGTTTTTTTCTTTTTCGACTGAAAAATCTTTGAGATATTGGAAAATTAATTAAAATACCTTTTTAAAAGCCTTTAAAAATCATTTAAAATTACTGAAATCCACAAAATTCTTTAAAATCTGTAACATTCTTCAAAATCTTTAAAATTTCCTAAAATCTTTGGAAATCCCTCAAAATATTTTAAAGCTTCTGAAAATTCCTTTAAATCCTTGTGAGTAAATTCTTTGAAATTTCTTTAAAATATTATAAAATCCCGTAAAATTACATCGAATCTGATGATATTCAAATTTTCAGCTCTATTTAAAAAATAAAAAGAAGGCAATATTGTGAAATTTGTGGCCTCCACCAACACAGCATATTTACAAGTTCCGACTTCAAAAAAAAAACAAGAATTACACACTTAATCTATTTTACCTTACATTATTTAATGTAACTTGCATCATCAACAGCGCGAGTTTTTTTTAATTTAAATGGAAAAATAATTTTAATTATAAAATAAAAATTTCCAATTAATATTTATTTGCCTACATTTGTTTAGCACTGGAATTCAAACTAAAATTTCAAATTAGATTCTGTGATCTGAGAACAAGAAAAAAAGTATTATCAGTTTCTTTTTCAAGTTATATAAATATAATTTTACTAAGATTTTTGATCAAATTCAAAAAGATTCTTGATTTTTTTCGTAATGTTTTTAAAACTGTTATACATCTTCTCAAAATGATTTGAATTTTTCTAAAAGTTTTTTCCAAATATTTCAAAATTAAAAAAATTGTCTTAAAATCTTCCAGATTCTGTTTTGAGAATTTAAAAAATATTTTGAAATATTTTGAAATCTTTTTAAACATTCCGTCGAAATTAATTGTTAAAAAAAAAGAATTTAATTCCTTTGAAAACTTTAAAAATTCAACGAAAAAATACGAAATTTCAACAAAATAGGTGAATCCTCAGACAAAACGATTCATTTTCAATCAGTTGTACATTTAACCTGAAAAGATGAAAATTTTATCTAAAAGTGACGAATTTTCTACAAAAGAGTTAATTTTTTTAACTAGAAAATATGAATTTTTAAACATAAAAGTTCATTTTCAACCCAAAAAATTAATTTTATGCTGAAAAAGACGAACTTTTAACAAAACATATGGATTTTTAACAGAATAGTTACATTTTCAACAAAGGAGATGAATTTTCAACTAAAATAATAAATCTTCAACCAAAAAATTAATTTTTAATAAAGTGGTTCAATTTTTCAACAAATAGTGGAATTTTTGGATGAACAGAAATGAATTATTCTCAACGAAAAATGTAATAGCTGATATTACAACTAAAAAAATTTTAATAGTAAAATAGTTGAATTTTCAAAAAAAAAATGATTTATCAGTTATGAAAAAAAAAATCCAACAAAATTATAATTTGAGGGGGAAAATAATTTTTCATATAAAATAAAAATTTCAAATAACTATTTATTTTTTAAGCTTACTGTGAATTATTTATTATATAAATATATTTCATTTCTCAAAAATCTTTCAAATTTTTTTCTGCGAAATCTTCAAAAATCTACATTTGGTTTTCATATCGTTGAAATCTTTTTAAATATTGAATTATTTTTGAAAGTCTTTCAAAACTTCAAAAGATCCTATACAATTATTCAAATTTTTCTTTAAAGATAAAAATTGTGTTGTTTAAAATTTTTCCCTTTTATAAGTTTCAATTCAGCAATGAACAATGAAATGGTTGAATTTTGAAAAGTTTAATCATCAATTGAAAATTTTTTGATTTTCAAGGGATTAAAATTAACTTAAAATAATTAAATTCTGTAAGGATTTGAAAATAAAAAATATATAAATATCATAGTTTTTGGTAATTACATTTTTTTCAGTTTTACATGAAGTTTGGATTCATTTAATTTTCAACGTTCCGTAGTGGAAATATTTTCAGTCTTAATATTTTTCGCTTAAAATTACTACATTCAAGCATTCTTCTATTTTTAAAAAATAGGTAAATTTAGTTTTTGATTTAAAAGATGAATTTTTAACTAAAAATTAATCTTCAACCAAAACATTAATTTTTAACAAAATGGTTCCAGTTTTCAACAAATAGTGGAATTTTTAATTAAACAGAAATGAATTATTTCCAACGAAAAATGTTGATATTACAACAGAAAAAGATTTTAATAGTCAAGAACTGTACATTTGAAATTAGTTTTTTCTGGTTAACAAAATTAAAAATTAAAATTTTTAATTTAGAAATTAAGAAACTTCAAAAGAAATATTTGCGAATTTAGATTTTTGAAACTAAAGAACTTAAGTTTGAAGGCTTGAAAAATTAAACTATTTCAGAATTTCGCATTCTAGACTATAATTTAAAATTGAAATTATATAAATTTT
This sequence comes from Andricus curvator, assembly GCA_932195095.1. Taxonomy (NCBI): domain Eukaryota; kingdom Metazoa; phylum Arthropoda; class Insecta; order Hymenoptera; family Cynipidae; genus Andricus; species Andricus curvator. Next base: position 427,297 of record CAKNYM010051708.1, read on the forward strand.
ATTATTAATAGATATTATCATGTAGTATCAAATGACATTAAAAGTGACTGTATATATTTTATTATTAGGAAAAGAGATTTTTGTACCAAAAAAAGACACTCAATATCATTTTTAGCTGTGAAAATTGAATAATTTAAAATATTTTAAACGTTTAGAGCTTAATTGAACCGTTAGATATTCAACAATTTCAAACATTGTTTAAAATTAAAGTACTCCTAAAATAGGATCGTAAAACTAAGCCGTTAAAAATTAATAATTTTAAAAATGTTCCATCTTGTTTTATAAAATTCATAATTTTGATCTAAACTGCAAAAGTAATAAATAAAGCAAAAAATTGAAAATCAATTCTGATATTATTATATGATATCATTATGATCTCAAAACTGACGTATGCTACAATAAACTGTCAAATTGACAGGACAGAAAAAGCCGCAAAACAAAAATATAATCTTCTGCAATCTTCTGCAATCTTTCAAATATTATTATTTTTATAATTTTTCTCCATTTCCCAGCTTTATACATATACAAAAAATACGTCTACTTTTTCGAAATATTGTAAATTAGAGCATGTATGGTTAGATATTGATAAGCACAGAGCTCACTACTCATCCAGATAAGAAAATGCGTTATCATATTCCGGTGAAAAATATTTACAATTTCAAGCTGGTTCAATTAGACCTTATTTTATGGAAAAAAAGGAGTCTGCCAAAATTACAAGATCTTCAGTTGAAATAGGGACAGCTTTTCTGTAGAGATTACCGAATTTTCTGCACAGCTTACAGAACTGTCAGTATTTTAACAATTTGCGGATAATTTCTGTAAAATTTACAGACCTTTTTATTAGACTTTACAGTTTGAAATTGTCAACTTTAAAGAAAACTTTTGTCAATTTTACTGATAATATCCGTAAATCCATAAACTGAGCCGATTTGATAAAAGAATGCGATATTTTAAAATTGATTGAATCAACAAGAAGGCAGTGTTGTCAAACTTGTAAAATATGTTATGTTACGTCCATTAACACGACGTGTTTACAAGTAATTTCTTTAAAAAAGTGGAAAAACAAGAACTATTTAAAAACCTAATTTACTTCACTTCACGTGAAAAATAATTCTTTTAATGCATGGACTCACGAAAACATTACGAATCTTAATTAAACAGAACACTAATTGAAGCCTCGGCAGAAAAAACGTATCAACACAAGTTTTGTGCCCCTGGAGTTCTAGAAAGTTATTCTTTTTTTTTGTTGAGGAATTTACGAAATTTATGGAATTCACGGAATTCATGTTATTCACGGAATTTATGGAATTCACGGAATTTTTGGAATTCACGGAATTCACGGAATTTACGGAGCTTATGGAATTCGCAGAATTCGTGAAATTTCAGGAATTCACGAAATTGATGGAATTAACGGAATTCATGGAATTCACGGAATTGATGGAAGTCATAGAATTCAAGGAATTCAAGAATTTCACGGAATTAAAGGAAATCACGAAATTGGCGGAATTCATAGAATTCAAGGAATTCATGGAATTCACGGAATTAGTGGAATTCGTGGAATTCATGGAATTAGTGGAATTCGTGGAATTCATGGAATTCATAGAATTCAAGAATTTCACGGAATTAAAGGAAATCACGAAATTGGCGGAATTCATGGAATTCACGGAATTAGTGGAATTCGTGGAATTCATGGAATTCACGGAATTGATGGAATTAACGAAATTGATGGAATTCACGAAATTCATGGAATGCAAGGAATTCATGGAAAATTGTGCACAAGGAATTTACGGAATTAATTAAATTCACGGAATTCATGAAATTTGAGGAATTCACGAAATTTGTGGAATTTACTAAATTTACGGAATTCACGGAATGCATGGAATTCACGGAATTCATGAAATTCGCAGAATTCATGAAATTTCAGGAATTCACAAAATTAATGAAATTCACGGAATTAATAGAATTCAAGGACTTCACGAAATTAAAGAAAATCACCAAATTAGCGGAATTAAAGGAATGCATGGAATTCATGGAATTAATGAAATTCCTGGAATTCGTGGAATTCATGGAATCCAAAGAATTCACAGAATTCATGAAATTCAAGGATTTCATGGAATTAAAGGAAATCACGGAATTCATAGAATTCAAGGAATTCCAGGAATTCATAGAATTCAAGGAATTCACGGAATTAATGGAATTCACGGAATTCACGAAATTCATGGAATGCAAGGAATTCACGAAATAATAGAATTCACGGAATTTATGGAATTCACGGAGTTTATATTAATTTCTGCTGGGGTAAATCGTTCAAGACATTTTGAGGTGTTGGAAAACTCGAAAATTAAACTGATGGCG
>CAKNYM010051709.1:5232-19315 GCA_932195095.1 Andricus curvator
ATACATACCGTCCGCAAGAACCCGCAATGTGTGCTCGCACTATGCCCGCACGACGTGCGACCCGCACGCCGTGCGACGCACCTGTTACGCATATGAGGACGCATCTGCGTCATCGCTTGCGTGCACGCCGTGCGACAAAATCCGCACGCGTGCGACGCATGTGCGTCGCACTATGCGCGCATATTGCTATCTGGGCAAATAGTTGAAACTCCAACTCTAATTATGGATCCTCCATAAAAAAATTAATGTTTTTACAAAATTGTTCAAATGTAACTCGAATGATCGATTTTTCAAGCAAAAAAGATGAATTCTCAACTAAGCATAGTAACAGTTGATATTTCAATCAAAAAAATGCATTTTTACCAAAAAATGATCAATTTTCAACCAAGAAGATTAAATTCCTACCAAGAAAAACGAATTTTCAACCAAAAAGTTAAATTTTTAACCAAAATTGAAAAGTTTAAAAAATCTATTTTCAACCAAACATGAAACGCATTTTCATCAAAATATTTAAATTTTCAACCAAAGAGATGAATCTTTTACTAAAAAAAAATGAATTTTTAACAAAGTAGTTGAATTTTTGATAAAAAACATGACTTTTTGAAATACAGTTACATTTTCAACAAAATAATTAAATTTTTCAACCAAATAATAGAATTTTTAACCAAACCAGATGAGTTCCGAACCAAAAATATAATAGTAGCCTTTTCAATAAAAAAGAACTTTTACCTAAAAATATAGTTGGATTTTCTTATTGGGTTAAAGTTCCTAGTGTTATCTAAGTTCGTAACCTTATTTCCACGTATAAACCCCCCCCCCCCCTTATCCCGTTACAAAAAAATTGTTTTTAAGTCAATTCGTGAAATGTTTCTGAAGTCTTTTGTATTAATTTGAAATCATTAAAATATTTGAAATTTTTGTGAAATCTTCTAAAAAAATTTGAAATCGTTTGAAATCTTTGAAAAGTTTTGAAATCTTAGAAATCTGGCTTACTATACCCTTTTTAAAATCTTTGAGATCTTTTGGAAGTTTTAAAATCTTTGTGAAATGTTCGAAATGTTTGTTAAATCTTTGAAACCTGGTGTATACGCCTTATTCAAATATTTTTTTAAATTTTTGAAATCTTTCTGAAATGTTCGAAATCTTTGTGAAATATTTAAAAATATTTGTGAAATCTTTCTTAAATCTTTGTTTGTGAAACCTTTTGCATTCGTGGAAATCATTGAATTATTTCAAATATTATGGCCATGGTTCATTCTAATTTTCAAACTGAATTAACATCGAAATTTTCAACTAATAATTTTTATAATTTGTAAATTGAATATCAAAAAAAAATGTATACATTAACATGCTATATTAGCGGATAAGAAATTAAAAACTTATAGAATTATTCACAATATTATAGTCAATAATATAAAATATTAAATTGCAATCTATAAGATCATTGGCACCAGTCTAGAAAAAGTGCCTTAAAATCTTTTTATTTATTCTGTAATAAACAAAAGATAAATTATATCTTGATAATGAAAAAACTTTTCAGTAGCAATATTTCTTCTAAACGATATGTTTCTTTCATAATAGACTAAAAGATTTCAATTACTCTTCACATTTCAATAAAATAACTGTTTTAAAAGCAAAAAAAAATCAAATTCAAGGTTCTATTGAAAAATTCAAGGAGATTTCCAGGTTTTCAAGGTTTCAAAAAAATTCATGGAGAATTCCAGGTTTTCAAGGTCACTGAACACCCTATTTATGGAAAGTACCGCCAGGTCACTTTTTCTTTTAGGACTACACCACTGGTTGCGATCCCACATCGAGAAGTGCTCTGCATGTTTGCTTGTTTCCTTTGCTGTCAATAACATCAATCATTGCGGTTGAAAGCACTACCTGTGAGCTAGTTGTTCCTGAAAAATGAGCACTAAGTGATACGACAGAATTATTTTGATCATTTTTATGATTATTCCCTTTTGAATGTAACATCTGAGTACAAGTTGAAACCATTGGTGATGCCACCCTGTGCAGTAACGTGTTGTGTCGTTTGTTACAAGTTGTGCATGATGATCTGCAATCCGTGCTGGAATGCCCACTACTAAAACATTTCAGACACAGTTGCCTCTTTTTGATTTAGTTTTAAAAATTCTGACCCTTCTTTATGCATTATTTTCTGATGATGACCTTGTTTGCATTATCTTACCTGATTCTTGTTTGGTGTTTTGCTTGGCTACCAGTTCCAATTTGCGTGATCGCTTTGTTGAAAATTCAACAAGCTCATCTAGAGTAGGTATGTCCTCTTTCTCTTGTTTATTTTCCCAATCACAGGGAGTCTCGAAATCTAGCTTGTTTAACGCTAAGTAAATCAACATGGTGCTCCACTGATCAACTAGTTCATCAAGAGACCTTAATGCACGAGTGTTTGTTTAAATATGATCAATGAAGGCTCTGAGTGAAGTATGATCACACTTTGAAACTTGAGGATAATCTAATAAACGTTTTAAATGTATGTTGATAATCAAGCGTTTGTTTTCGTACCTCTGTACGAGTAGACCCTGCCCTGTTTGATATTTCTCTGCAGGTGTGCTTAAAGATTGTATTACCTGTGCGGCGTCTCCTTTTAAAGAACTTCTTGAATACTGGAATTTTTGTATATGTCTTAAAGTTTCATCCTCTCTGATTAATGAAGCGAATTTTACCGGATTGAAGCCTACATGATTTTCTGGATTTAAACGAGCTGCTTGCAGACGTGGAATTACTGGACCTAAACTCTGTTTTGCTTTAGACGTTACTTTGAAATATTTGTTCTCAAATTTTACTCGTTTCGCAACTTCTTCTAATAATACTACATCTTCGTCGCTTTCTTCCTGTTCAATCGTTTCAATACTTGTTTGAATTTCTTTAAATAAAGTCCAAGACTCTTTTACCCTTCTTAAACGCTCTTTCAATTCATCGAAATTTGGCTTGGGATTGTCATCTAAATACGCTTCGAATCTTTCTAACGCTTTTATCATAGTGCGACTAACCTAAAGACCTTTTAGTTTTTCCATTTGTATTTATTTCTTGTTGGGAAAGGATATAGGATTTTCGTTTCGATTTAGGAATGTATAGAAATGAATAGAAGTGGAACTAACAATTACCTGTGCACGATTCGATGTTTTTTAGACCTATGGTACTCTTGCTGTCAATGTAACTTGCTTATTTTAGCTGTCACTATCCTTGATATAAAATCTCTAAACGATATTGTCGTTTTCGATTCTGACGATTTTCGAGAGTAACGCTGGTAACGTTTGCTTGCTGTAGGCCGCTCATATTCAACAGTAGTGTGTGTCTCTGTGTGGTACTGCATTTGAAATCAGTGATGCTAACTGAGTCGCCTTTATCTGCGCATGTTTGAATTGTAATATAGTTGATTGGCTGTAGTAAGCGCCTGTATTTGAATTCCTAATGAGGACGCGAACTAGAACCAGTAAGCGCCATTCAGTCGAAGCATGCGTATGTCAAGGTGGTCTTTTCGGGATCACTGTGGGAAATAGTAATCGAATCGAATCGTAGTTCGAGTTCGATAATACGACACGTGTTTTTTCGTATGTAGTAATGCGCGGTGACATTGGAGCAGACGTGTGATCCGCGTGATGTAAATGCATACAATGTGATGAAAGTAAAAATGATAAGGAACAGAAGAGTATAGCGTCATGGCGTGTTACTGTTAGTGTGTTAAGTAGAGACAGAGATAGAAAGCGGTTGGCTCATTGTTGCCAACCATTGCACTGTAAAGTCTGTAAAAGGAGAAATACGTGAAATATATTATAAGGTGAGTAATGAACCACAACCTCAATTGTGATGGTAGTCTGTTTTTAAACTTTTTACGCAAAGAAGAAATGTTCAAATTAATCATTTCGAACACATTCGAATAATTTTTTTTTTTCGGTTTGAATAGAAGTATGTCAGAGATCTGTGTATGTCTACAGGTCGAACATTTTAAAATTTAAAAAGATGTTCAAATTAAGCATTTTTACGCTCTCAAGGGAACCTCCTATTTTAAAAAAATCACCGGCGATACTTTAAGGAATTGATTTTGATAATTTGGAGGGATTTCAAAGAAGTTTGAAGACTATAGGGAATTGTTTTATAATCCAAGGAATTTGCAAGAATTTTAAACACTTGCAAGGAATTTCAAAAGATTTCGAAGAATTTGAAATATTTTGAGATATTATGAAAGATTTTAAGGAGTTTTCAATTGATTCCAAAAGATTTCAAATTGATATATATATTGTAGGAAGATATTTGAAAGAATTTCAAAAGATTCCAAGGAATTTGTTATTTATTGTACTAATTTGAAAAAACTTTAAAGGAATTGGCATATTTTAGGGCATTTGAGAAGAATCCAAGGCATTTGAAATGCCAAAATATTTTAAAGGGTTTGAAATATTTTAGGATATTTTAACAGATTTCAAGTAATTTTCAACTTATTTTAGTAATTTAATTGATTCAAAAGGATTTGAAATAGTTTAGACTATCTTAAAAGATTACAAGGTATTTTCGGAAGCTTTAAAATGTTTCGAGTAATTTTAAAATATTTAACTAAATCTTTAGGAAATTTTGAAAGATTGCAAAGAATTTTCAAGAGTTCTAAAAAGTTTGAAGTGATTTAAAAGAACTTGAAATATTTTAAGGAATTTTGCAGGTATTTGCTTCAACAATTTCGAAGGATTTCGACGGATTAGGAGAGTTTTAGATAATTTTGTTTCATGATTTTGTTTTAATGAATAAGTCACTGTTTCAGATTGAATGCATGTTTAATATGTATACAACTCGTAAAAGTTACACATTTGAGAGCAAACTTGCTTGCTTGAGTTGCGACATGAGCTCAACACCTAACCTGTCTTACAAAAGTTCCTCGCTCAGATGGCGATACTAACTAATAATTTTAATGACATTTTTTGGATTATTAACATAAACTATTGTAACAATAATAATGCGGAATTCAATAGCACCGAAGCTTGTGATCATCGCAAACATAACAAAGCATATCTTTGCAACAACTGCCTTTTACAGGAGTCTTTTTTCCATCATATTCACAAGAACGGCCCATATGGTCGCAGTCTATAAGCCCCTTGGGAGGTTTAGGATCTGGGGGATGCCACCCGGGAGGAGGAGGGATGTTGAGTGCCATTGCACTATAAATTACTGCCAATGCCAGTAATACAGCAAGTACCGCTACCCCAGATTTTGGAAGTAACATCTTTGTTATCTAAAAAAAATGATGAATATAGGTGTATTTGATTTTGCAATGAAGAACACTAGGCATACAATAAATAAGTGAAATAACTTTCTAGCATGTTGTACATTTGTACATCTATATCACGGACATTATATCACTGCACTGAAGAAGCAGTTCAAAAACTGCGTCACGTTATTTTCAACAATTTTTCCATCCCACTTCTTTTTTGTCACGGATCATCATACAAAGCTTGAACGCCCCAGGGTGACGTCACAAATACAAACACCCATCCCCTTTTTTCGAGTAAAAATGTTGTCTTCGTTTTCATTTGATCCGCGTATAAAATAAGACACCAAACGAAAATAGAGAAATAAACTCTTTTGAATAAAATTAATGTATAGGTAACATATTGAATCCAATATGAAACGCCTAAGATTCCAAGTCGAAATGTTGCAATCACATCTGTCAGTAAAAAACTTTATTCTATTTACAATGGCTTATGTGCATGTTCTGACATTTTTGTGATATGCCATGAATGCTAATGAGAAAGTGAGATTATATAGACATAATAATAAACTGGGGTCTATTCTTCATATCACCGGCGAAAATGAAGACAATAAACTGTGGACTTCCACACTTGAAATAAAGTGAACTCAAAGGCAAACGCCATAAAACAAGATTTTAGCACACCAAAGATTCAGTCACAAGTATTGCTTTGTCCTAATCCAGAACAATTATTAAAGGTTGCAATTTTTAAGTGGATCATAAAGGTTTTTCGTCCTTTTATTGAGGATATTGGTGAAGAAAAAAATTTATTTTAGTAATCCGTCTCCAGTCTACCGTCATGCCATCCTTTAAAGTTTTAATTTTTCTTTCATGATCTGCTCTCATCTTTATAGTCCAGGCATTAAGCCACAAAAATAACCCTGACCGTGGATAACATGAGTATCATGATTGCATGTTCATTACAATACAGTTTGAACATCGTACTATTTTCATATATATTTAAAAATAATCACTATATAAAAGAAAAAATGTTTTTGAATAACAGTTTTGGAATATTGTTTCATTAGTTTACACACTGTGTTTTCCGATATATAATCGGAAAGGCCTTACATTTTTTCTTTTATTTTACAAAAAGAGATGTTTTGGGGTGGAGGTGCTGGTAGCCAGCAAATATTATATCTTCACAGCAATATTCCACGTTACCAAGGAACTAATCCTATCACATTTAACGACACACAAAACTACCAGGTATCAAGTTGATGCAGCAAATGGATAGACATTATAAAATTATTTAAACCTCTTCTAATTGATTAATTAATTTAATTAATTAATTAATTATTAATTGGTGATAATATTAGCGTGAGTTGTAAAAACACTTACCCCATAGAGTATCATAATTTATAAAATCTACTCCTAGAATGCTTCGCCATATGACATATAGTTTAAGATTTTGGACTTTGTTGCTGCAAACATCTTGTTTTGATATTAAATTCTATTAAGAATCATCAGTGTTATTTGAAATAACCCCTAAATTAGGTGTCATCCACCCCTCTAATATTATCAATGAATAAGAAATATATTTATTATTATGACATTTCTGTAAGTAATGGATTAAAATATTTGGTTTGGACAATCAATAATAATATAACTGATTTTTTGTTAACGATGGCACTTCCTTCAGAAGGCAATTTTAATGATGATACATATAACAGAACTGTTTAAAGAATTTTTATTTAGGTTCAGGCATGTACATATTTCCGTTGAAAATTTCTCAAGGCTTTCGACTTACAATATATCTTCTACGAAATAAAAAATAAATGTACCAAAAATAAATGAAAAGAACAAACAAAATATTGTATTTCACAAGTTGGGTGTGTGATATGATAAAGGCATTATCATTTTGGCATTCGTAATAATAACTGCGCATATATAAAATTATCAGGCATGTATATGAACCATTATCAGGCATGTATATAAACCATTATCAGGCATGTATATAAACCGAAAGAAAAGAACAATTGTTCAGTTACAAATTTGCTTGTGTTTCTTACGTGTAAAGTATTACTACATAGAATAATAATCAATCCGTTAAATATAATATCGTTATTGTCAATAACGTTCAATGCGGAAATGCAAGCGGATGCATTCAGCCTTCAGAAATAGCACCTGAGGAGGTACATCTACACGATGTAATAGAGGATATTATAAGGAGAAATATGTTTAATTCCTCATTTTTTATTGAAAATGTAGTTGACTTACAATTTGGTCATGGGGATAGTCAAATTGACATACAGCCGATTGAAGATGAAGAACAAGAAGAAGAAAACGATTATGGCGAAGTACCTACTATAGGTTTCAAAAATGTTGACCTCTCTACAAAAGTTTGATTAAGTCAGTGAAAAAAAATCGCTCAAGAACGTAACAAACTTCACTGCAAAGATAATTTTATTTCGAACAACTTATCTATTCATGACACCGTCATACATTAATTACAAATGAAGTGGCAGTTGAGTGAAGGTACAAAAACACGGCCAACAGCGTCAATTTCACGACAGTGAACTTTGACGCGTTAAATTTTGTTGAAAAATCAGTATAAATGAGGCGCAAAAAATCAGGCAAATTCCTTGACATTTTCTGTAAATGCAGGTGTCATAAAAATTAAAAAATTTAAATAATTGTAGCTTACAGAGTCAATTACAGAGGAGGACCTTATCTCAGCTCTAAATTGTGATAGAAGGCTCAGGTAAAGCTTGAAATAAGTAAAACAATTCAAATAATACAATGAAATAAGAAATGAAGTTTCAAAATTATTAAATAATTCGTTATTGTCCATTATTTTTTCTAGGCTTTTTTTCTGTCGCTTGGGGGCGGCGAGTGTAACTGATCCAGGCAATATACCCAACCATAATTGTCCGCTTCAGGGTTCCCATTCAGTCTCTTTCATTCAGTCCCAATTCAGTAACTCTTCCAGATGCCTGAAAATAAATACGGGTGCAACATGTTATAATTGCCCATAGGCGTAGAAAATATTTATTTTAATCATTAAGAAAATGGCAGTTCATGAAATTCATTTTTGTTTATTACATTTTGTTATTAATATAAACATTTACGCCCATTTTCTTTCTTGTTTTTATATGAAATGCATAATTTTTTCCGAACATTACAAAGACACTATCAGCGGCAATTCTATACATTCCTATTTTTTGAGCTAATTACACAAATTTTCAAATATTTTTCAAACTTTCAAAATTGTTCTCTTCAAAACTAAAAACTGATCCATTTTGCAGATGTTTGCAATTTAAAATTCGCCAATCCAAATTAAAGAAACTTCAAATGTAAATCATGAAAATGACAGAACATTTAATTGTAAAATTTAAAAATTAAACACTGTTCAATTAAAAAAATGTTTAATTCAAAGTTCTACGAATTCGAAGAATGAGAAATTATTTTAAAATTTAAAATTTGAAACAATTCAAAATTACTCTAGTGTGATAAATGTATAAATAGAAATTATTAAGTTTTTATGATTTTGTGAAAATCAAAAGTTCAGTTTTTAATTCGAAATCTTCCAAATTGAAGAAATTTCGAAAGAAAATAATCTAAATTACAGAACTTTTAATGATTGTGAACCTAAAGCTTGAATAATTTTGAATTATAAATTTACAAAATTGAAGTCTTCAATTTTAAAGGTGCAGAATACAAATTTTCAAATTTGTATTATTTTGAAGATCAATAAGCAATTTTTCAAAGCTAGATCTGAAAAATAAAAGAAATTTTGAATACGAAGCATCAAAATGACAGAAATTTCAATTGTAAAACTTGAAAATTGCATAATTTTCAATTGTTAGTTTTAAAAAATAAGAGCATTTTACTTTTAGAGATGTATAAATAGAAATTCTTTAATTTTGATGATTTTGAAGATCAAAAATCAAGTTTTCAATTTTAAAACTTCTCAATTGAAGAAATTTCGAAAGCAAATCATCAAAATTACAGCATTTTTAATATTGTAAAACTTAAAACTTGCATAATTTTTAATGACAAATTTACAAAATTGAAACCCCATCAATTTTATAGGGTGTATAGTTAAAAATATTAAATTGGATGATTTTGAAGATCAATAGTCAATTTTTTCAATTCTGCATTTTTCAAATTGAAGATCTTTTCCAATATAAAGCATAAAAATCACAGAAGCTTTACTTGTAGTACATCAAAATTGCATTATGTTTAATTGTAGAACATAAAAATAGAATAATTTGTAATTGTAAATTTTCAAAACTGAAAACACTTCGATTGTAGGGAGGTACAACTAGAAATTCTTGAATTTCGTTAACTTTGCAGATCAAAAGTCTTCCATGTTACAGAAAAAACTCTTCAAACCTGAAAATTTACAATTCAAAGTCCTACATTTTCGAACAATAACAATTTAAAATTATTCGGATTCAAAAATTAAATTTCAATTTAATTTTTAAGACGTAGAAATAAAAATTCTTAAGTTTTGAATGATTTTAAAGGACAAAAGTCGAGTTTTTAATCCTAAATCTTGCACAATTTTTAATTAGAAATATATAAACTGAAATTAAAAATGAGAGAAATTTCGAATATAAAGCATTAAAATCAACATCAACTATAACAAATTTGTAGCTCTATGTTGGGTGAGAACAACTTTTGTTTATTCATTTTTTCCGTAGCTTGTGTCATTTGTCCAAAAATTTAATTTTCTGATTTTTAATGTTGTTATTCACGAATAAAAGAAGAATTATGCGTCCTATTAAAAAGTGATTTGTACCAAAATTGTAGATCTTTTTTGGGCGCATAATTTTTGTCAATTCATCTTCTTTCGTCATTATTTTTTTGTGCGATCAAAATTTGAATTTTCGATTTTTCAAGAAAAATCAAAAAGTTATTACCATTATCTTGCAGAACTTTCAAAAAGAAACTTTTGTCTCCTCCTGGCTTTTTTTCATATCGTGCGTTGTTTGGCTTAAAATTGTAATTTTCGTTTGTTTTTTTGAATCTTACAAATGCTATAATTCTGAGAATTTTATTTTCATCGACAAAAGTCGGGAGGATAAATTGTTCGAATTTCCGAGTCGTCAACAAATTATTAAAATTTTCTAATAATCATTTCATTATTTTTTTCAAACACCTCAGAGAACGGATACAAGACTTTTCATCAAAATTACTAAAAGTTGAAATTCTTCAGATGAGTTGACCTGCAATTGCTCAAGTGTTTGATTTTTCGGTATTTATTATTTTCATCTTATGCAATCATTTGTCTCCAATAATATTTTTCATCTTCCTCTGAAAGTTTATTATTTTCCAGGAGTGGAACTGTCAGCATCAAAAGTTAAATTCATGTTTCCTACGCCTTTGGCTTTTTTTTTCAATTTTCCCAAATGATGGTCATCAGGTAGCTGGGGGAAAGTGCCGAATAGTGACCCTCGGCTGAAACTGATACTGATGACACCTTTTATGCGCGCCGGAAAAAAAACGTAGAAAAAATAATTGACAATAACCAATTATTTAATAATTTTGAAACTTCATTTCTTATTTGATTGTATTATTTGTATTTGTTTACTTATTTCAAGCTTAACCTGAGCTTTCTATCACAATTTGGAGCTGAGATAAGGTCCTCCTCTATAATTAACTCTATAAGCTACAATTATTTAAATTTCTTAATTTTTATGACACCTGCATTTACAGAAAATGTCAAGGAATTTGCCTGATTTTTTGCGCCTCATTTATACTGATTTTTCAACAAAACTTAACGCGTCAAAGTTCACTGTCGTGAAATTTACGCTGTTGACCGTGTTTTTGTACCTTCACTCAACTGCCACTTCATTTGTAATTAATGTATGACAGTGTCATGAATAGAGAATTTGTTCGCAATAAAATTATCTTTGCAATGAAGTTTGTTACGTTCTTGAGCGATTTTTTTTCACTGACTTAATCAAACTTTTGTAGAGAGGTCAACATTTTTGAAACCTATAGTAGTTGTTTATATCAAGAGGAGAAAGTCAATTTTGACTATAAAAAAGAAGCTGTTGACTATTGGAATTCTGGAAAGAAAAAGCGTTTATCTTTTGCATCCGTTCATCAAAGGTTTATGAAGATTCGTTCAGAGTGACAATTGAGAAGATGGCAAGAACAAGTCAAAAGTGGTCGTGACCGACAAGATAAGCTATACAACCTTGCAAATACACTTTCGACAATTTGAAGGAGGCTATTGATTCGAAGATGACAGTTCACGATATAGATCTTCGAAGATGGGCTATACAAAAGAAGCGTGAATTGGACATGCCATGGTATAAAGCATCACGTTGGTGGGTATGGAAGTTCAAGAAACTGCATAACGTTGTTTCGCGAAAAATCACAACATTCATATCTGTGTCACCTTTACATGAAACTAGAGATATAGAACAAGAATGCGATGTTTTTAAAAACAATGTCAAATCAGAAATTCTGAGGTATGGGGAAAGCAACATTTTCAATTCCGATCAAAGTGGCTTCAATTTGGAATTACACAGTGGAAGAACTTTGAGCTTTCAAGGAACAAAAACTGTTGAAAATGTTGTTCAATTGGTTTCCTCCACCACGCATAGCTATACGATTCAGCCTACCATATCTGCCGATGGAAGATTACTTTCACCCCTTTTTGTAGTTTTAAACGAACCATCCGGACAATTTTGACCAAGAGTAAACGAAGGACTTTTTAAGGCAATTTTTAAGGTTTTTTAAGGTTTTATTTGCAAGCCTCTAAATCCGGTAAACTTTCTTCAGAATTGCTTCAAATGTGGCTTCAAGATGTATTTTTCCCTCACGTAGGAGAAAATTCTGTGTTATTATTAGATTCATAGAGTAGCCAGTCTGAACGAACCGTGCAAACAGCAATACTAGAAGGTAAAACACTTTTACTAAAAACCATTCCAAACGGCACAACTGGGATAATTCAGCCCTTGGATGTGTTTGGCTTTAGGATTTGGAAGAATTTCGCACGAAAAATCTCTGACACTACTATTCTTTTGAGGTCTGATATTAACTTGCATATTAGGTATAACATTATAAAATTACAGTCCCTTACACTTAATCAATTGTCTTCACCTAGATTTATTGACGTATTCAAATATTTTCGGTATAAAAGCGGATATACAGAAAACAGACCTCCACATTTTGATAACCCTGTAGAATTTTGTTTCAACAAAGATATGGAACCTTCTCGTGATATTTGCGGTGATGTTGCAGTAATAACAGGTGCATGGTGCGAGAAGAGGTTGTGCCTAAACACACTGATCATATCACACATTTACTTTATATTTCGTAGAAGATATATTGTAAGTCGAAGGCCTTGAGCAATAAGGGTTAAAGGGACGATATGTGGAAGGGTAAGTGTATGTGTGTGCAATTTTCAACGGAAATATGTACATACCTGAACCTAAATAAAAATTCTTTAAACAGTTATTTTATATGTATCATCATTAACATTGCCTGCTGAATAAAACATAAAAAGTTTTTTAGGGGTGGTTTGTACATAAAAAGGGTTTATTAATATAAGAACAAGTGCCATCGTTAAAAAAAATCAGTTATATTATTATTGATTGTCCAAACCAAATATTTTAATCCATTACTTACAGAATTGTTATATTAATAAATATATTTCTTATTCATTGATAATATTAAATGGGTGGATGGCACCTAATTTAGGGGTTATTTCGAATAACACTGATGATTCTTAATAGAATTTAATATCAAAACAAGATGTTTGCAGCAACAAAGTTCAAAATCTTAAACTATATGTCATATGGCGAAGCATTCTAGGAGTAGATTTTCTAAATTATGATACTCTATGGGGTAAGTGTTTTTACAACTCACGCCAATATTGTAATCGATTATTAATTAATCAATTTATTAAATTAATTAATCAATTAGAACAATGTTGTGTAAAAAAAATAAATAAAAAACAATGTTACCTTTTAAAACACCGAAAGACTCAGAAATATAGAAGGGGTGATTTCAACCCCTAATTTTGAACGTTTGTCCAAATTTTTTAATTTTTTTTTTCATAGTCTGAGATCCTTTTTTCACCTGCAAGGTAACAAAAAAATCGGCGCCGGACACCAACCTAACCCCTGCAGCAAATCTCGATCAAGGATTGATTATCGATTTGCATAACTTGAATTTGGCAGAAAGGAATGTTTTACGAAAATCGTCAACTGTCATTCTGTTTTGCATACTGATGCTAATACGCCTTGAAGTTGTTCTCTTTAATTTTCATTGATCCTCTAAAGAGAATCATATTGAGTAGAAATTCTAGATCAAGATAGGTGCAACTATTTGATACCCCCAGTTTTTTTTATGTTAAATTACCAATAATTATCACAGACAATTTTTTAAGAATCCAGTTAATATATCCATTCCCACAATGATATTCCACAATCCCTAGGAACTACCCTTAGCACATTTAACGAGCCCCGCCTTGGCTGCCTTCAAATAAAATTGCTATCACAATGGTTGTTTTAGTTTGCAGACAGCTGAGACTTGATTTGTCAAATGTGATAGGGGTGGTTTCTTGGGGTTGTGGAATATTACTTCGAGGGTAGATATATCAACTAGAGACTTGGAAGTGTGTGGTGATTATTTTTAATTAAAATTTTTTTTACTGTTTTCGATAAAGACATTTGAGACTTGGTTCATTAAATATGATAAGATGTGTCCTATAGGTTGTGAAATATGACTGTAGCGGTAGATATATTAACTAGAGTCTTTGAAAGTTGTCTGGGATGATTATTTCTGATTTGAAATTTTGTTGAAGGTTTTAGTTGTAGGCAGCTGAGACTTGGTTCTTTAAATGTGATAGGGGTAGTT
>CAKNYM010051709.1:19325-29420 GCA_932195095.1 Andricus curvator
TTTTTGTTTGAACTTGTACTTTGATAAGGAAGATATCTCGTAGGTTTGATGCTGACTAAATAACTTTTGTGGCCAGGAGAATTTTTTTTCTTACAATCTAATTTTCTATTTTTTCTTAGAAGCAATGAAACATACGAAAAAATATTAACATGAAAGTTTGCACGTCTAGAAAAGTTCGATGAAAAATGTCTTTTGTCCTTTTGCCTGCATGATGCTAATAAGATGCCTTTCTTCTGTGAGCGGAAATTGTGAAAAAAATATGCGAAAAAATAAATTTATTTTACTTTATTTATTATTTTATTTATTAAAAATTATTCTACCAACTATTTTTGAAACCGCCATTTTGTTTTTTCGAAAAAAAAAATTTGTTCTGAATAAATAAAAATAACATATTTTCCGTCCAGCACCGCATTTTGTTTTTTCAAAAAAACAAAAGTTGTACTGAATTGTGCTGCATTTTTTTTCGAAAATTCAAAATTTGAGTCAGAATTAAAAAAAAATCTTTTTTGGGGCCATCATCGCCATTTTGTTTTTCCGAGAAAAAAAAATTTGTGCTGAATTGTGCTAACCTTGTGCTCTATCGTGCCGTAAACATTTTTTCAAAAAAATCAAAATTGCAGCCAAAATTAAAAAAAAATCTTTTCCGAGCCAGGAGAGCCATTTTGTTTTTTCGAAAAACAAAAGTTCTACTGAATTGTGCTGCATTTTTTTTCGAAAATTCAAAATTTAAGTCAGAATTCAAAAAAACTTTTTTGGTGCCAGCCTCGCCATTTTGTTTTTTCGAAAAAAAAAATTGTTCTGAATTGTGCTAAACTTGTGCTTGTGTGTATTGTGATAGGCATGCAAAAAAATTATTGGCTTATGTAATTTTCACTTAGGACCATATTTTTGGATGAAAATCTAGTTCTCTTCCTCAAAATAATTTTATGAATCCAAAATTTTTCAAAATGAGAATTTCCAAAATCTGAAATTGGTGCTGGGTTGCGCTGGGAACGAGATTTGCAACAACAAATATAGACTCAAGTAAAAAGTGTATGAGACAATAATTGTGTTGCAAGCGTAGCACAACCCAGCACAACTTTCAGATTTTCGAATTCCGGATTATGAAAAAATTTTTATTTAAAAACTTATCTTCTAATTGTCTAGCTTCAATATGGTATATAATACTTTCTCCACTTGTTCATTATTTATCGATTTTATGACTTGGAAATTTTTTCTATTCACCTCTTACTTGTTTTCTCTATCACAATTGAAAATGTGCTTTATATTACAGATATATTATTATACTTACAAATTAGTTTGGGATGACTTGCCAAGATGAGTGTAACTATAAAGAACATTCATGACAATGTTCGAGAGTATATATACTATTCGCTATCTCATTTGGCGCAAGATCATTGTGAAGCATATGTGTCATATGTGAATTATGTGGCATATGTGAAGCACGTGTCTCATATGTGAAGCACATGTGGCATATGTGAAGCACATGTGACATATGTGAAGCACATGTGGCATATGTGAAGCATATGTGCCACTGGCGGATTTAACAGGTGAGCATTGGGAATTTACCCACTGGGCTCTCTGACGAGGTGTGATGGCCCTAGTGTAAGGGCCCCTAGGAAGCTTTTGCCCACTGGGCCCTTTTCCTTAAATCCGCCACTGATATGTGGCATATGTAAAGCATATGTGGTATATGTGAGGCATATGTGGCATATGTGAAGCACATGTGACATATGTGAAGCACATGTGGCATATGTGAAGCATATATGTGCTAGTGGCGGATTTAACAGGTGGGCATTTTGCATTTGCCCACTGGGGCCTCTTACAAGGTGTAAGGGTCCTAATGTAATGGGCCCCTTGACGAGTTGTGAGGGCTCTAGTGTAAGGGCCCCTAGAAAGCTTTTGCCCAATGGGCCCTTTTCCTTAAATCCGGCACTGATATGTGGCATATGTGAAGCATATGTGGCATATGTGAAGCACATTTGGCATATGTGAAGCACATGTGGAATATGTGAAGCACATGTGGCATATGTGAAGCATATGTGTCTTATGTGAAGCATATGTGCCAGTGGCAGATTTAACAGGTAGGCATTGAGCATTTGCCCACTGGGCTCTCTGACGAGATGTAAGGGCCCTGCTGTGAGGGGCCCCTGTCGAGGTGTAAGGGCCCTAGTGTAAGGGCCCCTTGGAAGCTTTTGCCTACTGGGCACTTTTCCTTAAATCTGCCACTGATATGTGGCATATATGAAGCATAAGTGGCATGTGTGAAACATATGTGGCATGTGTGAAACATATGTGGCATGTGTGAAGCATATGTGGTATGTGTGAAGCATATGTGTCCCCCACCTACATAAGGGATTTACAAGTCATTGCTTGTAAATTTGTCAATAGCCGCTCAGCACGAACCTGACATGTGATTAACTTAAGACCACACTAAGAAAAATATTTCTGTTGACTTAGGGACCATCCCTGCAGTGCGTAATACATTTTTCCCAAAGAAGAATAATTTTCAACACAATACATGAATTTTCGACTAAATATTTTAATTTTCAACCTACTAGTTGAATTTTCAATCAAAGAGATGAACTAGTCACCAAGAATATTAATATTCTACCAAAAAAGAGAAAGTTTTAAAAAAGTACATAATTTATCAACCAAATTGTTAAATTTTCAACTGAAGAAGATACATTTTTAACCAAATATGGAATAGTTAAATTTTGAACAACACCAAAATTTTCAACTAAAATGAAGAATCATCATCCGAAAAAATTAATTTTTTAAGAAAGTAGTTTCACTTTTGACTAATTATATAAAATTTTTTGTAAAGTCTCTATATTTCAAAAGATTTCAAATATTTTAGGGCATTTTTAAAAATTCTGGAGAATTTTCAAGAGCTTTTCAAAGTTTCCAGAGATTTCAAAATATTTCAAAGAATTTCAAATATTATAGGCTACTCGAAAAAATTCCAAGGAATTTCCAAGAGCTGTTCAAAATTTCAAGGGATTTCAAAAGATTTTAAATTAGTTGAAATATCTTAGGATTTTTTAATAAATTTCAATAATTTTAAGTAATTCTAGAGAATTTTTGGATATTTTTTAAAATTCCAAGAAATTTTCAAGATCTTTCAAAAGTTTCAAAGAGCTTAAAATAAATTTTAGGTAATTTTAGGGTATTATTTAAACATCCAAGGAATTTTTAAGAACAATAAAAAGTATCGAGATATTTCAAAATATTTGGAACGATTTTAAATGTGTTAGGGAATTTTAAAACATTGCAAAGAATTTTCAATTAATTTGAATAATTAGAAGAGATTTTGAAGAAATTAAAAGATTTCAGTTTTTTTCACAAATTCGAAGTAATTTTTAACGGATTTCAGAAAATTTTAAATTATTTGAAATATCTCAGGATTTTGTAACAAATTTCAATAATTTGAAGTAATTTCAGAGGATTTTCGGGTATTTTTCAAAATTCCAAGGAATTTTCAAGAGCTTTTAAAAATTTCAAAGAACTTTGAGAATTTGAAAATGAATTTTATGGTATTTTTGAAACCTGCAAAGAATTTTTGAGAGCAATACAAAGTTTTGAGAGAATTAAAAATATTTCAAAGGATTTTAAATGTTCCAGGGTATTTTAAAAGATTCAAAGGGATTTTTAATTCATTCAAATAATTTGAAGGAATTTTGAAGCATTTAAAAGATTTCAGTCTATTTTTAAAAATTCGAAGGAATTTTTAAGGGATTTCAAAAGG
Source organism: Andricus curvator (assembly GCA_932195095.1). Taxonomy (NCBI): domain Eukaryota; kingdom Metazoa; phylum Arthropoda; class Insecta; order Hymenoptera; family Cynipidae; genus Andricus; species Andricus curvator. The sequence goes on from CAKNYM010051709.1 coordinate 23,074, forward strand.
TTTTAAATGATTTGAAATATCTTAGGATTTTTCAATAACCTAGATTTGATACACCCTGTGTTTAGGAACAAGTCGGTTCATTTTCCAAATTAAAAAAATAAATGATAATAAGAAATTAATATGAACAAAAATAAATAAAATAGAAATAAATAATAACTATAAATTAATTTTGTTGGCTGAAAATTCAAGTATTCCATGTTGGGTTGGACATTTATCTTCCTCAGTTCAAAATTCAGCTACTTGGTTGAAAATTCAACAGTTTTTTTTTATATTTATCTATTTTGCTCAAAATTTGTCTTTTTTTTAGTAAAAAATTCAAATACTGGGTTCACAATTCATTTCTTTCGTTGTAGATTCATTATTTCATTTAAAAATTAATTTCTTTGCCTAAAAATGTAACTAATTTGTTACAAATGATTTTTTTTGTGATGAAAATTAATTTTTTAAATTGAAAATTCAACTATTCCGACCCAGGTCGCTGATCAATTTTTCAAGCGATAACCCCAGGTGAAGAGCCTGACAAAGTCATCATGTAAAGCTCCCCACTCGGACCCATTAGTATCCGAGGTCTTTTGTGTCAGGCGTCATTCACTTCACTGACACTCTTCCTCACATATTTCTCATAAACTATTTGTGGCCACAGTTCTCTGTATTGGCATACCTCTTTTTCTTCCTGAACGTCCATGTATTTTCTCAAGAAAGCTCTCGTGTTTTACTATGGCTTCTTGCGTCTATTCGAATTAGGGTCTTATTCAGACATTTAAATCAATTGTCGGCGCGGCCTGCCTCTGGGCACGCTGCCATTTACTTTACCTCGGTATACTTGTTTTGTTAGTCGTTCATCTTTCATTCTCTCAACATGCCCTCGATTTACGCATCCTGCGGGAATTATAAACTATCGTGCAATCTAAAACTTCACACCGAAATTACTCGAAATGTTTATATTCCATTAGGAAAAATGAACATCACAGTCGTGTTCATCTGCGAAGGACTACATAATGGCATAAGCGGCTACGGTTAAAGCCTGTGACCCATAGTGATGTCTCCTTGTGAGTCTGAGATCGTCAGCCTCTTACCACGAAATGTAGGGGCGTCAACTTTTGTCACTTTGTATTTTCTCGTAAAAATTACCAGGCTGTTTTTTCCCGTATTTACTGAGAGGCCCTTGATCCACTAAACTATGTTCCCACCATACTCGCAGCATTGACGCGAACGGTTTTGCTGGGTATAACACCCTTCCTTATTTAGTCTACGAAGGAGGCCGTCCACTACAATACCCTTTTGTAAGAGCACTGGGTATACGCTAGCCGCCCCCGGTAATTTAAAGGCGTAGAAGGCCCCAATGGCCCATTCTACCTTCTTGATATCAACAACCTTGGCGGCAAAATTCCACTCGGCCTTTTTCCTCTCCTGACCCCAGACTTCCTCCTCTCGGTCGGTGTGATTTCCGTAAAAATATTGAATTCGGAATATACTTAGATTCCTCGCAGAAGCCCCTTCAATCTTTATGTTTGTGGATTCTTATGTTTGTATTGTATCCATACTGGGCCGTGTTATAGATGTCCCAGTCTAAAGGAAATTTTGTTCTGTTTGCCCTGTTGTACAATTTCTTTTTCACGGATTTTCTCCAGGTGGGTGTTCCAACATTGTAATCCTTTCCTAGACTTAATTGTACTTGAAGGGCAATTATTCTCGTATGATGTGATCAGAGGCAATTAGAGAATATTCGCGACGTGCTCTAACTCATCTATCGTATCGCAGCTTGTAGGGAATTCCACCATCCTACCTTTAAGTTCTTCTTTATATAAATCCGAAAGTGTATTCCTCGGGTTTCTGATCTTCGAAACAACCGGCTTTCCTAAGGCTAACTGGAATAAGATTTATTTGTGATCCGGGAGAGACTTTTCTCGTCGGAGACTTTCCAGTCCAATATCTTGCTCCTCAGTTCTTCAAAACATAGAGTCAAATCGAGACCCTCTCCTCTTTTCAATTTGAAATGTGGAAGTATCACCACGATTGAGGATCTCCAGCTCAGTACCCGCTAGTTATCCGAATAAATTCCTTTCTCTGCTGTTGATGTTTGTGCTCTACCCCACTGTATGGCGGGAGTTTGTGTCACTTCCCAACTGCAGAGGAATCCTTATCTCCTGGAAGTGAAGAATTAGCGGTTTGGTCACTCTAGGAAGTAGGGGCTTCTTAGCGTCACCAGTGAAATAAACCAAGGCAACATACACCCTTAGATTTTCTCTGCTTTTGCCCCACAGTCTCACCATAATAACGGTTTGGTCCCTGGAACCGAGCTGAGGAACCAAAATGGCATTCATACCTTCGACGGCTATGCATTCCCTTCGTGCTTTTTCGCGTGGCTCCTTGAATATGGAACTACAAACTCCTAAGTCATTAATCCTTTCCCTTGTATAACCAGAGTTCTTGGATTAAAACAATCCCTGTCAAATTTTCAAACGAAAAAGGTTTAACTTTAAACAAAATCAGTTGCATTTTCAAACGAATGGTTGGATTTTCAAGAACAAAAATTGCTTTTAATAAAACAGTTGAAAAAAAACAGTTCATTTTTCTTCCGAAAAATGATGAATCATCAACTGATCTCCAACCAAACAATGCACTATCAATATCTATCAATATATATATCTATCAATATCTATCAACACTACATTCAACACAGAAGTTGAATTTTCAAACCATAACAAGAATTTTCAACCTTTATGTTGACCTTTAGGCAGGAAATTTCGTAAAGAATTATAATTTTTAATTCGTACCCTTAATTTTTGAAAAAGAACAGACAATTAATAATATAATTAGTATAATGCAATTCTTCCTTGGAACAGCGAATTTCCGTGAAGAATTATAATTTTCATTTTCATACAGGGAATTTTCGTGAAGAATTACAATCTGAATTGAGGAAGGGAATTTTGGACATGGAAAGGGAATTTTGGATGAGAATTTCAATTCTCAATCAGAAGAATGGAATTCAAAAAAAATCTCTGTTCCAATACAGAATTCTTATTTTTATCACCAGACTTCCCCGTTCTAAATCACAAATTTTTAAAATCTTTTGAAATGTTATGAAAACTTTAGCAGTTGTTTGGAATAATGTAAATCTTTTGGAAAGTGAACAAAAAAGACCGGGAAATACACTATCCAAATTTTCCACATAAACGACGGATTGCACTTCAACGTGAAAGATTATATAAATTATGATATCGGCTTTGAAGAGTTTAGTAATAAATTTTTTTTCCTTGAAACTCAATCTAATGAAATGTAAATATTCGAGCAGGACAAGCTTAACGCCTATAATTTCTGAGATAACGACTGTGAGATACGCTATATAATCTGATGAAGAAATGGAAAATTAATTTGTTAAATTATTAATCCAAGTCTTCAATAATACATTAATTAGCTTTTCCTCTAAGTAGAAAAGATGAGGATTCTTTCTACTCTCGTCTTGTCTTTGGCGTTTATCCTCAATTCTATTGGTGAATATAATAATACAATATATTTGTAATTTTTGTCCATTTTATAAGCCCTACACAAGCCAAAATCTCTGTGATTTAATCTACATTCTATCCCAATCGCTATTTTCTTTCAAACTTTATTTGAGTTTGTCCAAAATGAATACAAATTAATTCTGAATTTATTCTGGGAGAATCCATAATGTCTGTCTTAAAAAAGAATGGAATTCGAAAAGTGACCCTTTTGATACGGAATTCGTACCATATGTGCGCGTGAACATATGGTACACTTCTACGTCTTCATCCACAAATTACGTAAGACGATCTGTGGGTGAAGGAGTTTAATAAAATCTCACTGCTTCTTGTAAGGAGGGAACGGAAATCTTACTTAAGGAAAGTTTTTACCAGAAAAAAGAAAAATTCAAAGATATCACAAATTAGAACTGATAATATTAAGAAATTTAACAAATGAGGTTGTTTTTATGAAGGCGCTTAAAACTTCTTATTTGAACTATTCTTAATTGCTTTAAAACAGTCCTATTTGCCAAAGAAGTAAATTTCCAACTAAAATGGTGAATCTTTAACGAAAAAATTGAACTTTTCACAGAGCAGTATAAATTTCAAAGAAATAGTTAAATTCTCAACCAAACTGATGAATTTTGTAGCAAAATAAAGCAAATCGAAATTTTAGAATGGAAATGAATTTTTAACTTAAATTATGATCTCGCTAGAGAGATTGATCAGCAACCTAGGTCGGAACAGTTTTGCGGGATGAACGTGTTATTTAAATAAGTAACAAGGGAATTCTAGATCAATCTAAAAGTCTGTACCCCTCCCCACAGTACTCCCTTCCTCGCCGAGTGAGTCACGCTTACCTCGAAAGGAAAATGGCTTAATGGTACGTTTTCAAAGATTTTTTCTAAATTGGATTCTCTGTTTCTTGTTGCAGAGTTGAGTTTACAGTTGGAGCGTTCACCTAATGACGATTCTATTCCTCGTGTTCGTCATGACGGACCTTCTTTTTCTCTTCACTTGTCTCTTTCTCTTGCCATACCTCATGCGGTTTCTCCTGTCAGGTCTCCACATCCTGCCAGATCTTCTCTCCGTGCCGAATCTTCTCTTCGTGCCGAATCTTCTCTTCGTGCCGAATCTTCTCTTCGTGCCGAATCTTGTCTCCGTGCCAGGTGCAGGTCTCCTCCTGCCAATTCTTCTTTTTCACACCTACCAGGACTTACAATCGAAGAACTTAGATCTGTTCGACTTGTTCCCCACGCGAATCCGAACCGGCGATTCAAAATTCGTAGATACACTTTTCCTCGCGATGCACCAATTCGAGTGAGAGAAAGACATCAGGTTCTTGGGCCCATGCCAACAGGAAGACAAACTGTATTATCAACGTACAATGGTGAAGTCTTTGCAATAGTGGTGGCAAATAACAGAAAGCTTCGTGGAATATATACATTGAAACATGGCATGCAAAAGCGGGTAAAAATAAACGTGGACAGCTGCGAGGTTAAAGAGATGACCACCGAAGAAATCGAGGAATCTCCCTTAGGTGATCATCGGCCAATATTCCGCCATTTTCAAATAATACAAATAGACGACTTTCTTCGACAACAATAACTAAATTTTTTACTAAATATAAAACTAGAATATTAGAGTGGCCGAAAAACTTCCTTCTTGAAATTCCTTGACTTCCCTGATTTTTCAACGACCAATTTTTCCTTTTTCCTAGCCATTATTATTCAAACACCAGAATTTTAATCTTGAAACATTTTCAATATCGAATGTTTCCTAATCAAAATAGTTGTATTATCAAACAAAAAAGATTGAACTTCAACAGAAGAAAGTTGCATTATCAAACAAATAGTTGAACTTTGAAGGAAAAAAGCGAAATTTCTAAAAATAGTTTAACCTTTGACCAAGTAGTTGAATTCTCAAACAAATGGTCTTATTTTAAATAAAAAAATGTTAAATTTCAACGAAAAATAGTTGCATTTTCAACAATATAGTTGAATATTTAAGCCAAACAGACGAATTTTGTAGAGGACTTTTCAGTCCGAAAAGTTCAATTTTTAACAAAAAGATGAATTGTCAGCAAATTTTCAACCAACAAGATTAATTTTATACAAAAAAAAAACGAATTATTAACAAAGTATTCAAATTTTTAAACGAAAAGATGAACTTCTATCTAAAGTAACGAATCTTTAACAAATAAATGATTTATTAACAAAGTGGTTCAACCTTTAACCAATTAGTTCAATCTTCAACCGAGAAAGATGAATTTTCTACGAATAATGTAAAATGAGATATTTCTATGGTCTTCGAAGCAAAATCTCTGAATTCCTATCTGGCCGCCGAGCAGAAGAGAATATAAGCTCAACCACCTTTTATACATGGACGAAGCTAAACTGATTGGCTCTTCATAAGGGGCCCTTAACATCCTTGTGAGGGTGGCAAATAGGTACTCTAAAGCGAGTGGCATGAGCTTTGGACTGAACAAATGTACCTGCGTCTATCTACACTCTACGCGTCTGGTGCAGTAAAATGGAACTTCGATGAGTTGAAGCGACTTGACCAATGCACATGCAAGATAATGCTAATCCATCAAAATCATCATTCAAGATCTTTTGTACCTAGAATATACCTCCCTCGAGATAAAGGGGGTAGAGGTTTGCTGAGCTTGGAGTGTCTTCACCGAAGAACGGTTCTAGCTACAGCAGAGGTCGGCAGCGAGGGGAAATTTCTCAAGTCCAGCTCTTTTAGCACGTGTGGACCGCTCGCTGCGTCTCTCCCACCAAAAGTCTCTACTCCACTCTAAGAGTTCGGGGTGGTGGTAAATTCTATTCTATGACGTCACAATTTACCACCACCCCG
>CAKNYM010051709.1:29820-42113 GCA_932195095.1 Andricus curvator
GGGAGAGACGCAGCGAGCGGTCCACACGTGCTAAAAGAGCTGGACTTGAGAAATTTCCCCTCGCTGCCGACCTCTGGGCTACAGCAAGCTCCGTCCTAACTAGCACCGATTCTTTTATGCGACTCGTACGTCTACATAAAGTCGTCAATGCTGCGGCATTTCTAGCATGTACCGCAGATAGGGCTGCATAGGAGCTTGGTCTCCCATTGGACTCCAGTGACACTACACATGGCCTAGCATCACTAACACCTTTGAAGCAGAACATTCGTTTCTACTAAGAGAAGATGGTAACAACCCCCTTCATGATAAATTCTACAACATTATACTGTTCTTCTAGGATCATTTCATTTGGTCCGTCAACACTGTTCCTCATAACATTCTACAAAGATTGGTAGCTCTAAAAAAGTATCCAGAGGTGAAACCTCCATCTCCAACTGTGCACTCTGCCGCGTAAGCTCATCTGCGACTAGAGACCGAACTCCAAGGAACAGTGTTGTACAAAGTCTCTTGCGTAAATTTTGCGCTTTTGCTTTCCTTCTAGTATAGAAAGAGCAAGAGTGGATGACGTACACGTTCCGATTGTGTCGAGATTGGTTGCTTCAAGGAACCATGATCGCAGCTTCTGGAGCCTACAACTTCTCGAAATCATAAAATAATACCAACGAATCCATCGAGCACGTTATTGATGATGGTCACGTAATGGCTCAGAGAGAATACGTGCACAGACATAATGATTTGTCGGGTATTGTACATCAACCACTTGCTCTAAACCTAGGACGCTTGACATAATGAAAGCCTTTGTATAGATACATTCTAGTGTTCGTTTTGCGAAACGAAGATGACGTCTTGTATTGGTATGTTACTATCCAGGCGGATCACTATATCCGAGCCAATCGAGCTGACATCGTGATGCGAGAGAAAAAAGGTAGAAGAGTCGAAATCATTGACATTGCTTGTCCACTTAACCTTTAAATAAGCGTTTATATTAAAATCTTGCTGTCCTGAGCTGGTTGTTCAGAGAAGATCCGCCAGGGCGCGATGTGCCGCCTTTCTCGCAACAGAAATGATGCGTCGAGGTGTTTCAGTGAGCAAGTCATTACACAATATCGTTCCGCCTGAAGGAAAAGTTTCTAATTTCTTGATAAAATTCCACAAAATTTAGTGAATTTTCCCTACCACGCATTGGGAAAAAATTCTCTACAATTTTAGTAAGATTCCACAAAAATTTAGGGAAGTTTCCCAAATCTCTTTTGGGGAAAATTCCGAAATTTCTTTTATAATATCTCAAAAATTATTTTAGGGAATTTTTTCCAAGGCGGAGTTTGAAACGGGGAGTTTCGGTGAATGATTGCGCTTAAACGTGAAAGATTATATGAATTATGATATCGGTTTAAAAAGATTTAGTAATAAAATATTTTTTCTTGAAACTCACTCTAATAAATATCCGAGCAGAAGAAACTTCGCGCCTATAATCTCTGATATAACAACTGTAAGATACGCTATATAATCTGATGAAGAACTGGAATATTAATTTGTTAAATTATTAATTAAAGTCTTCAATGATACATTAATTAGCTTTTTCTCTAAGGAGAAAAGATGAGGATTGTTTCTACTCTCGTTTTGTCTTTGGCGTTTATCCTCAATTCTATTGGTGAATATAGTAATACAATATATTTATAATTTTATGTCCATTTTTTAAGCCCTATATAATTCAAAATTCCTGTGATTTAATCTACATTATATCCGAATCGCTATTTTCTTTCAAACTTTATTTGAGTTGGTCCGAAATGAATACAAAGTAATTCTGAATTTATTCTGGGGGAATCCATAATGTATGTGTTAAAGAAGAATGGGATTTGAAAAGTGCCCCTCCAATCCGGAATTCGTACCATATGTGTGCGTGTAATATGGTACACTCCTACGTGGTCAACCACAAATTACGTAAGACGATTTGTGGATCGAGGAGTTTAATCAAATCTGACTTTTTTATGAGGAGGGGGAGGAAATCATACTTGCGCAAAAATTTTACTAAAAAAAAAGAAGAAAAATTTAAAGTTATAACGACTTAGAGGGAAGCTCAGCAGAAACTCGATCTGTTAGACCAAACGTGAATTTTATCTCAATAAGAATGCGTCATTTATTGCGTTATATGTTTCTTTAATAATTAATAAATGTGCCAAAGAAGAACATTCTCAACCAAAAAGCTGAAGTTTGTAGTAAAATGAATAAAATCGAATTTTTAGAAGGGAAATTAATTTTTAACTTTAATTATGATTTTTGAACAGAAAACTTTCAACAAAGAAAGATGAATTTTTAAACAAATAATTAATTTTTAACAAAAGCATTGAATTTTCAACTAAAATTATGAATCTTGAATAAAAAAAATCAATGTTTGAGAAAGTAGTTCAAGTTTCAACCAATCAGTTCAATCAATTAATTTTCATTTGAATAATTGACCAAAAAATATTAAATTCTACCAAAAGAGAAATTTTCAAACCAAACAGATGAATTTTCAAGAAAGGAGTTGCATTGTCAACCAATTAACATTTTTGACAAGAAAAAAGAAAACTTCAAACGAAGTGTTGAATTTTCTACCAAAATGGTTGAATTTTCAACGAAATAAATACATTTTTTAATTTTGTTTATGGATATATACAATATAACCAATTTGAATTGAGCTTATGTTCCCCAAGATTTTTTTAAAATTGAATTCTCTGTTTTTTGTTTCAGAGTTGGGTTTACAGTTGGAGCGTTCACCTAATGGCGACATTATTCCTGGTGTTCCTCGTGGCAGACCTTCATCTTCTCTTGACTTGTCTCTTTCTCTTGCCATACCTCATTCAGTTTCTCCTGTCAGGTCTTCTCTTCCTGCCGAATCTTCTCTTCGTGCCGAATCTTCTCTTCGTGCCAGGTCCAGATCGCCTCCTGCCAATCCTCATTCTTTGCACCTACAAGGATTGACAATTAATGAACTTAGATCTGTTCGGCTTATTCCCCACGAGAATCCAAATCGGCGATTCGAAATTCGTAGATACACTTTTCCTCGTGATGCACCAATTCAAGTGAGAGAAAGATATCAAGTACTTGTGCCCATGCCAACCGGAAGACAAACTGTATTATCAACGTCCAATGGTGAAGTCTTTGCAATATTAGTGGCAAATAACAGAGAGCTCCGTGGAATATACATATTGAAATATGGCAAGCAAAGACGGGCAAAAACAAACATGGACAGCGGTGAGGTTACAGAGATGACCAAAGAAGAAATCCAGGAATCTCCCTTAGGCAGGGATCGGCCAATCTTCAGCAATTTTCAAATAATACGGGTAGACGAATTTCGTCCACAACATTAATTAAATTCTTTACTCAATATAAAACTAAAATCTTAGAGTGGCCGAAAAAAAATTTCTTCTCAAAATTCCTTGACTTCCCTGACTTTTCAATGATCAATTTTTCCTTCTCCCTAGCCATTAACATTCAAACACCAGTATTTTGATCCTGTAAAATTTTTAACATGGAATCTTTCATAATCGAAATAAAAAAATTCCAGGTTTAAAATGATTTCTCCATTTCAACCAAAAAAAGATGATTTAAAAAAAATCCCTGAATTATCAACAAAATAATTACATTTCCACAGAATAGTTAACTTTTTAACAAATGAGTTAAATTCTCAACCAAATGGTCTAATATTCAACAAAAAGCGATTAAATTTCAACAAAAAATAGTTGCATTTTCAACAATATAATTAAATTTTTAAGCCAAAAAGAAGAAGTTTGTAGTAGACTTTTTCATCCAAAAAGTTCAATTTTCAACAAAAAAAGTGAATTCTCAGCAAATTTTTAAAAATTCTGATTAATATTCTACCAAGAAAGTTAAATTATCAACAAAATATTCAAATTTTCAAACAAATAGATGAACTTTCAACTAAAACAATAAATCTTCATCAAATTAATGATTTGTTAACAAAGTGGTTTAACCTTCAACCAATTAGTTCCATCTTACCCAAGAAAGATGAGAGGGAATTTTCGTTAATAATGATTATTCAAATTGGAACAGAGAATTTTTGATATGGAATGGAAATTTTGTAAAATAATTTCAATTCTGATTTAAAAGCAGGGGATCAGAAGAATCAAATGCATTACTAATTTATCGAAACAGATACAAGCAATATAAAGCCTATACAGGCACCATAATCAACTGACAAGAAGACATCACTATGGGCCACAGGATTTGAGCATAGTCGTTCATACCATTATGTAGTACTCTCGCAGACGAATTTGAACTTTTAGTATTCTTTTTGAATTTTTTACATGAGAAAAATGATTCTAAAGTTCATTTGTCGATAAAATTATGTTTTGATGCACTTCCGATACAAACATTAACTAAAATCGATAGTTCATTATTTACGCAGAATTCCTAAATCGAGTAATTTTTTGTTTGTTCATTTTGATACCATTTTATTTGTAATTTCCGTTAAATTAACGACCAAGAAACATTAGTATGAATAACATGTTTTATTTATTTTCGAAATACATGTGATATTTATGAGTGAACTTTATCTTCGATTGATTCACGTTGTAATGGTTTGGGCACGTTGAGGGAAGGAAAGATGAACGACCAACGGAACAAATGTATCAAGGTAAAGTAAATAATAGCGTGCCCAGAGGTAGACATGTATAATATGAGGATATTAAGCTTTTAATCAGCAAGAAGAAGAGCAACATCCTCCAGCGAACATACCATTCGTTCCAGCAAGAAAACCTCTGCAAATAGCCGATAACGCTAACATCCGAATTAGGAGATCAAAAATCCACCAGAAAGTCTTCCTCAGGATGGAAAAATTAGCTGAAGCTGATACTACTCTCTCCGATATGCTCCCCAAAGATGATAATCTCTGGAATCTGAACTGTGTATTTTACGAAGAGGCGGTCTCCCTGCAGTGGTTGGTCGAAGGACGCATGGTACTGATACCTAAGAACAGAGATTTGTCAAGTCCAAAGAACCACAGGCCGATAGATAGTTTGAACACCAGCTACACGTCAATAGACAGGTTGATTACCCAGGACTAGATTAGGTACAAACGCAATCTGTCCATGACTTGAATTGACTACCGTGAGGCATTCGATAACACAAACCATGAGCTACTTATCAAGCTCTTCAAGTACCTGGAGGTGCATCCAAGAATAGTGAGATACATAAAAGTGCTGATGCTATCTGTAGCGGACAAGATTTGTCATAACATCTGACAAAAGAGAAGTGATTACCAGCTATGTCACATATAAGAGGGGGGTCTTTGAAGGAGACTCTCTAAGTCCGACAACTTGACCGAAGCATATGCAAGATGATGACAGTCCATCGAAGTCATCATCCTAGATCTTTCGCACCTCGAATATACCTCCCTAGAGATAAAGAGGGTAGAGATTTGCTGAGCTTGGAGTGTCTTCATCGCAGAACGGTTCTGGCTACAGCCTGCTCAGTTCTAAACAGCACAGATTTTCTTATGCGACTAGTACATCAACATGAAGTCGTCAATGCTGAGGCATTTTATGCCATGCCGCAGATAGGGCCGCAGAGGAGCTTGATGTCTATTTTGATTCCAGCAACACTGCACATGGCCTAGCATCACTAACACCTTTGGTGCTCAAAAGCCGTGTACATGAAGCAGAACATTCGCTTCTACTAGGGTCTGTCCATTATGTTTCTCAGGTCTGCTGGATTCAGATCAGAGACTGAGGAATTCGTTTTTGCCTGTCAAGAAGGCGTTATAGACACCTTAGTTCAACGCGAGCACTTAATGTATGTACCTGTAGGCAATACCAACTGCCGGGCGTGCAAGCAAGAGTCAGAAACATTTGGACATGTTCTCAGTGGATGCTCAGAATATGCATGGTACGGGTACATAGAGAGACACAATGTGGCTCTGAAAGTGTTATATTTCCACCTTCAGCACTTCCATGGTGTTGATATAATGCCCATCTTGCCATACGCCCAGAGGGAACTCGAGTCCGTTGTGGAGAATGATCAGTGTAAGATCTACATTATTATGTAGATTATGTACTTCTCATAATCGACTCAGGCTCAGTCCATCGCAAGCCGCATGCAAAAGGCTGTTCTTCTGGGATCACTTCATCTTTTGTCAACACTGTTCCTCATAACATTCTACAAAGATTTGTAGCTCTAAAAGAGTATCCAGAGGTGAAACCTTCATTTCCAACTGTGCTGTCTGCCGCGTTAGGTCATCCGCGGCTAGAGACGGGACTCGAAGGAACAGTGTTGTACGAAGTTTCTTGCGTAAATTTTCAGCTCTGGCTTACCTTGTAGGATAGAAGGAGCAGGAGTAGATGACGTACACGTTCCAGTTGCGTCCGCATTGGTTGCTTTAAGAAACCATGATCGTTGCTTCGAGGGCCTACAACTTCCCATAATAAAATGTTGCATGTACATTTGATACATTTCGGAATTCCATGTTTTCGCGATGTTTTAATGCAGCATTGAAGCAATAATGTGTTTCGCAATGAGTGCATTTCAAGGAGCAGAAATTTGTGCAGATGTGGAGCAGATTTCTGCACAAAGTTCTGCTTCTTGAAATAAGCTCATTGTGAAAGATTTTGCTTCAATAATGTACATTTAACATTTTTTTGTTTTCAAACTTTCATATTGTTTTTACTTCATGCCTCAGGTCGCTATACTTATGGATCTTGGTTGTATCGGTCTCCTGTAAATTCCGGTTGAGTAGACAAGCAAAGTCAATTGTTTCGACTCTTCTACCTTTTTTCTCTCGCATCACGATATCAGGCCCATTGGCTCGGATATAATAATCCTTCTGGATAGTAACATCTTAATATAAGACGTAATCTTCGTTTTTCAAAACGCGCACTGAAATGTATCTATAGAAAGGCATCCATTCTGTTAAGAGTCCTAGGTTTAGGGCAATTTGTTGATGTATATTTCCCGCCACATCATTATGTCTGTGCACTTATTCTCTCTGAGCCCGCACGCGACAACCATCAATAATGTGCTCGAAGGATTTGTTTCTATTATTTCATGATTTCGAGGAGTTGTGGGCTCCAGAAGCTACGATGATGGTTCTTTGAAGCAACCAATCCCGACGCAACCAAAACGTGTACGTCATCTACTCCTGCTCCTTCTTTTCCAGAAGGAAATCAAGAGCGGGGAATTCTTGCAAGAGACTTCGTACAACACTGCTCGTTGGAGTTTGGTCTCTAGCCGAGGATCACCTTCGGCGGCAGACGGTACGGTTGGAGACAAAGGCTTCACCTCTAGATACTTTTTTAGAGTCACGAATCTTTTTAGAATGTTATGAGGAACAGTAATGACGGACCAAATGGAGTAATCCTAGAAGAACAGCCTGACGTTGGCAAGCCGGAATCTTGTTGAATTGGCTGAGAAATAAAGCTTTCATACCTCCAAGGCAGCCGATTATGAGAACTGCAAGATGGACTTTGTAGCCATTGTACAGCCTGATCAGGTCGAAAAGAAGTGCTTGATATTTCGCCCGTTTTTCTTCCTCCTTGGCCGTGATATTAACATCGCCAGGTGCCGAGAATTCAATCACGTAAATGACCTTCGTCTTTAGATCTTGGAGGACATTATCAGGCTTTGTAGCCCTGATACGTTGAGTGGTGGAGAATGAGAAATTCCAGTAGATCTTACTCTGATCATTCTCCACAACGGACTGGAGTTCCACCTGGGCGTGTGACAAGACAAGCATTAGATCAACACCATAAAAGTGCCGAAGATGGTAATATAATACTTTCAGAGCCGAGCTGTGTCTCTCTATTCACCCGTAGCATACATACTTTGAGCATCCACTAAAAACATGTTCAAGTGTTTCGGACTCTTGCTTGCACGCTTGGCAGTTGGCATCGCCTACATGTACATTCATTATGCGCTCGCGGTAAACTAAGGTGTCTATAACGCCGCACTGACAGGCAGAGAGAAATCCCTCAGTCTTCGATCTCAATTCAGCAGACTTGAGAAACATGTTGGGCAGACCCATCGATAGCTCTTCTCTACGTATAATGCCGTAGAATTTACCATGAAGAACCTTTTTTAGCGTATTATCTTGGTAGAAGCAAACGTTCTGCTTCTCGTACACGAATTTTTCGAGCAACAAATGTGTTAGTGATGCTAGGCCATGTGTAGTGTCGCTGGTGTCAAATGAGAGACATAGCTCCTCTGCGGCCCCATCTGCGGCACGATATGAAAACGCCGCATCATTGCGACTTTATGTTGATGTACGAGTCGCAAGAGAATCTTTGCTATATAGAACTGAGCAGGCTGTAGCCAGAACCGTTCTTCGATTAAGACACTCTAAGCTCAGCAAACCTCTACCTTGTTTACCTCGAGGGAAGTATATTCGAGGTGTGAATGATCTAGGATGACGACTCTGATGGATTAGCATCATCTTGCGTGTGCTTCTGTCAAGCTGCTTTAACTCATCGATGTTACGTTTTACTGCACTAAACGTGTAGAGCAGTATAGAACCGGCCAGCATATTGGTTGCCTGGTTCTTATTCTTCCCAGATAATTCGGAAGCCCAAATTTTTCTGAAAATTTGGATCTATTTCCACCTATGAGTTAAACATCCTGATCGTCACGTGATGATGTAGTTTCTAGTCTTCCTTTGTGTAGATGGACGCAGGCACACAAGGATGTTAAGGGATTCCTTTGAATAGGCAAAGAGTTTGAGTTCACCCACGTAAAAAAGGTGGTTGACCTTATATTCTCTTCTATTTGGCGAGCCACATAGGTATCCAAAGCTTTTACCTCAAAGCGCAATAGAGAGAGGCAAGAGGGGCATGCAGAAATGTATTGTACTTAGAGAGTCTCCTTGGAAGACCCCGCTCTTACTTGTGACATTGCTGGTAGTCACTTTTCTTTTGTCAGATGTTATGACAAATCTTGTCCCCCACAAGCGCATCATCCCTTTCACGCGTCACAATATACTTGGATGCACTTTCGCCTGCACCTTCAGGCACTCAAGAAACTTGATAAAGAGGTCATGGTTTATGTCATCGAGTGACTTACGGTCTATTAACAGATTTTCCCTGCAACCTGCCAGCCCTCTCCAGAATCCACCGTGTTCATTTATTTATTGCACATCATACTAGCTCGATAGATGTTAATATCCTCTTTCTGAGGATGCCAGTGAATAGTTTCCGGTGAATAGAATCTGTGCTATTTAGAACTAAGCAGGCTGTAGCCAGAACCGTTCTTTGATTAAGAGACTCCAAGCTCAGTAAACCACTACCCCCTTTACCTGGAGGGAGGTAAAAGTAACGCTGGTGTTTAAATAAGCTATGGGCCTGTAGTTCTTTGGACTGGACAAATCCCTGGTCTCAGGGATCAGTACCGTGCGTCCTCCCACTAACCACTGCGGGATGGGTAATTCTCCGTTCAAGAAATTAGTAAATATACGAGCTAGATGTTGGTGCGTAGAAGTGAAGTTCTTGCACCAAAAGTTCATGATTTTATCTAGCCCTGGCGCTGAAAAGTTCTCAGTTTTAGCGATAACTTTCTTCACTTCTTCAGCAGTAAATAGTGGATACTCTTCCTCTGGACCTTACAACATTTGTCTTTGGCAAAAGTTACGAAATAGTGATATATCTGCAGCTTCTTCATTTAGCTTATAAGTATCTCCATATACTTGCTCCTAGAAGACTTAAATCTCTTCTCCACTAGGCGGATTTTCAACGGCATATGACGTTTTATTGAACATAAGGGAAGGTTTAGTAGAAAAGTTTGAATTTTCCTGAATCCACTTTACTCGACGTTCAGGGCGCTCTTTCGCTGTTGAAAGAGCTATTTTTTCGTGAAGAGATTAACATCTTTGAAGGAGCATATCGGGGAGAGTGGTATTAACTTCAGCTAATTTGTCGATCTTGAGAAAGACTTTTTGGTGGATTTTTGATCTCGTCGTTCTGATGTTGGCGTTATCGGCTATCTGCAAAGGTTTTCTTGATGAAGCGAATGGTATGTTCGCTGGAGGATGTTGCTCTTCTTCTCGCTGATGAAGAGCTTTATATCCCTTTATATCCGTCATTTGGGCTTGAAAATTTGATTATTTGATTGATAATGCAACTATTTTTTGTTGAAATTTAATCTTTTTTGATTGAAAATTCGACTGTTTAGTTGAAAATTAATTAATTAACTCTTCGGTTAAAAATTCAATTATTTTGTTGAAATTTAATTATTTTGTTGATAATTCAAAGAATTTGTTAAAAAATCATCTTTTTCGGTTGAAATAGAGAAATCAATTTAAACCTGGATTTTTTCATTCCGATTACCAAAGATTTGATTTTGAAAATGTTACAAAATCAAAATTCTGGATTTTGAATAATAAGGCCAGGGAGAAGGAAAAATTGGTCGTTGAAAAAACAGGGAAGTTGAGGAATTTTGAGTATGAAGTTTTTCGGCCAGTCTAATATTTTATTTTTATATCACGAAAGAAATCTAATGAAAGTTGTAATCTCTTTAACCTCGCCGCTATCCATGTTTATTTTTGCCCGTTTCTGCATGCCATATTTCAATGTGTATATTCCACGGAGCTCTCTGTTATTTGCCACCAATATTGCAAAGACTTCACCATTGGCCGTTGACAATACAGTTTGTCTTCCGGTTGGCATGGGTCCAAGGACCTGATATCTTCCTTTCACTTGAATTGGTACATCGCGAGGAAAAGTGTATCTACGAATTTCGAATCGCCGATTCGGATTCGCTTGGGGAATAAGCCGAACAGATCTAAGTTCTTTGATTGTAAATCCTTGTAAGTGTAAAGAAGAAGGATTGGCAGGAGGAGATCTGGACCTGGCATGAAGAGAAGATTCAGCACGAAGAGAAGATTCGGCACGAAGAGAAGATTCGGCAGGAGGTGGAGACTTGACAGGAGAAACCGAATGAGGTATGGCAAGAGAAAGAGACAAGTCAAGAGAAGAAGAAGGTCCGCCACGAGGAACACCAGGAATAGAGTCGTCATTAGGTAAATGCTCTAACTGTAAACTTAACTCTGCAACAAAAAGCAGAGAATTCAACTCAGAAAAAATCTTTAGAAACATAAGCAAAAAAAAGTCAACTTGTGTAACGAAATTTAATCTTTTCTGGTAAATTATGTGACTGAAAATTGATTGATTAATCAATTAATAGAATCAAAATTAATTTTTTTTTTTTTTAGAAAATTAATTTTGTAACTATGCCATTTTCGGTTGAATATGCAGCTTTCTTATTCAAAATTCAACTAATTGTTTTAGAGTTTTTTCAACCTCAAAAAGTAATTTTTTGATTCAAGATTCATAATTTTAGTTGAACATTCATCCCTTTTGATGAAAATTGAAAGAATCCCGTATTGAAAGGGACACTTCAAAATCTATTTCTCTTCAACACACACATTATGGATTCCCCAGAATAAATTCAAACGACGTATTGCGCTGAATTGTAGAAGATTATATAAATTATGATATCAGTTTCAACAAATAAGTCTTGAAACTCACTTTGATGAAATCTAAATATTTAATCAGGACAGCCTTGACGCCTATAGCATATGCGATAACGACTATAAGTTGCAATTTATAATGTAATGAAGAACTACAATATTTCTTAGTTATAGTGTTACTAAAATTCTTGATTGGTACATTAATTCGTTTATCCTCTGATCAAAAAAAAATGTGGATTGTTCCTACCCTCGTCTTGTCCATGGCGGTTATCCTCAATACTATCGGTGATTATAATAATATAATATATCTCTAATTTTATTCTTATTCTTCGAGCTATAAGCAAATACAAATTTTTGCGATTTAATCTAAACTTTATCCCATTTGTTATTTTCTTTGAAACATTATTTGAGTTTGTCCTGAGTTAAGTTTGAATTGAGTTTGAACCTTTAACCAAAAAATTGAATTTTTTTCCGTGAATTCACGGAATTCATGGAATTTGCAGAATTCGTGGAATTCACGGAATTCATGGAACTCACGGAATTCATAGAATTCACGGAATTCACGGAATTCATGGAATTCGCAGAATTCATGGGATTCACGGAATTCACGGAATTTATGGAATTCGCGGAATTCGCGGAATTCATGGAATTTACGGAATTCATGGAATTTACGGAATTCATGGAATTCACGGAATTCATGGAATTCACGGAATTCATGGAATTTACGGAATTCATGGAATTCATGGAATTTGCGGAATTCAGGGAATTCGCGGAATTCATGGAATTGACGGAATTCACAGAATTCATGGAATTCGCAGAATTCATGGAATTCGCAGAATTCATG
>CAKNYM010051709.1:49905-83117 GCA_932195095.1 Andricus curvator
CGTGGAATATATACATTGAAATATGGCATGCAAAAAAGGGCAAAAATAAACATGGACAGCGGTAAGGTTGAAGCGATGACCACCGAAGAAATCGAGGAATCTCCCTCTGGTAACAATCGGCAAATCTTCAACAATTTTTATATAATACGGGTAGACGACTCTCGTCCACAACAATAACTAGATTTTTTTCGTGATACGAAACTAAAACATTAGAGTGGCCAAAAAACTTCATTCTCAACATTCCTTGATTTCCCTGAGACTTCTTAAAGAAAGTTGCATTTTCAAACAAATAGTTGAACTTTGAAGAAAAGGAGACGAATTTCCTACAAATAGTTGAATCTTTAACCAAAGAAGATTAATTTTCAACTAAAAGTGGAGAAGTTAAATATTCAGTATTTATGCGGTTCGTTAGAAGGTGATGCTTTACAAATAAGAAGCACAATTTTGACTCCAGCTGATAAATATACCGTAGCATGGAAGTTGCTCCTAAGTCGGTATGACAACAAACGACTAATCATACATACAGATATAAAAAAATTGTTAGATCTACCCGCAGTGACGAAAGGAAGTCATTCAGAAGATTGAGAGGCTCGATTCAATAGTAATAATACAGAAACAATGTCAACTTCAGATCAGCTAATTAAATTATCAACTAACAAGTATCAAACTTTAGAATTAATTGATAAAGAAAGATCTTATTTTCATGATTCAAGCAAAGCTCCGAACTCAAGAAAAGATAAAAAGGTTGCTCTTGCTCCAAAGTTTCAATCACCGTACGCAATTTGTAGTGGATCTCATTTTATCTTTCATTGTGAGGAATTCAAGAAGCTTCCTATTCCGTCTCCAATTTCTGAAGTGAAGCTGCAGCAAATGTGTTTGAAATGTTTAGGTAAAGGGTATTTCAATAAAGATTGTAGAGGATCTTCATGCAAAACATGTAGAAAACGTCACCATATCTTACTTCATTTAGAGCAACAGACGTCTTTTGACAACAATACGGATTCGAATCCAAAGGAATTTCGAACAGTTACAATCATTTGTGCACAAGAAGAGTCATTGAGTCGAACGAATGACTTTTCTCAGAATTCAAACCAATAAGTAAAGACGGAGACGATAGCATCAGCTGACTATCATAGCTTTCAACAACAAAAGGCATCATATGTTACAGTTTTGTCGACAGCCTTAATTGACATTTATGATAGGGATGGTAACATTTACACTTGTAGAACACTTCTAGATATAAGGGCTCAACCTAACATGATTACGACAAAGCTACACACTCGCCTCAAACTACCTAGTAAAGAGGTAGATATGCCTGTGATTTCAGTAGCAGGAACGGAAGCTTGAGTCAACTAATCAGCTCAAGTTAAAATCAAATCAAAGTTAGATCATTTTACAGCAAATTCACAATGTTGAGTCACACCTCAAATCACAATAAAGCTTCCACAAGTTCCTTCCGATAGACAAACACTAAATATTCCGGTGAATATAAGGCTTGCTGATCCTTGCTCCGAAAATACTAGTGACATCGATTTGATTATATGAGCAGGAGTATTTTGGAAGGTCATCGACTGTGATTGGATATTTTTTTGTCGCCGGTCACTTAAAACGGTCTTGCTACAAAAATTAGTACATTTTCAAGTACTAACTCGCGTGAGACTTTATAATTTGCATACCTTTCCCGGAGCCAAATCCGCCATCGGAAGAGAGTCAACCAAGGCAGAGACAAACACCCAAAGCACACGAAGTTACATTTGAATTTGGGAACTTTTCTCGCCTGTCTGTAAAAAGAGGCCGCCACCATCCGGACGACCGGTACCATCGTGTAAAAGAGTCGCAAGCAGCACGGAGCCCCGTGTCTTGGACGAGAGAGTAAAGTCTCATTGTGTAAATTCCCTTTCACCGGAATGCTACCCAACCTGTTTATTTAGGCATTTGCCATTTTTATGCATAATTTTAGTCGGCCACTAGTCTTCCGAAGGCCCAAAACTAGTAATTGTAACTATGAACCAGGGTGCATTTCTAAAAATATATGTGTCTGCGAACTCGATTTGCCTGCGATACCTGTACACGTGATTTCGGCGACGGCGCTGATTGGTTCGCAACCATCGATTTGTAAATCTCGAAATCCATGTTCTTCCGCTTCCATATTAACCTGTCACTCTTGCTCTGTCGTCTTTACGCGCAAACTGTCGAACTCGGAAGAGGAGATTCCGGACCACATTTTTACAAAATACTTGCGAATTCTAAAGTCAAAGAAGGTTTTGAAACGAATTCGGGTATGAATTTTTGATTTCCGGAAAACTCGAGGGTCAAACAGGCCCCTTGTATAAAAATATAGTATTGGAGAATTTTAAGCCACGTGTTCCGACCATGGAGTTCCGCCGTTTCTTAAGTGTTTTCCCCGCGAGTGTTTCCTACCGGCATTGTCTTTTGGGACTTCGTAAATTCATTTTGTAAAGTACGGTCTCACTACCTCCAAATTCTGAAGTTTAGAGTCAAACAGGCCGTCATTCCGCCGTTCGGTTTTGAATGCTTAAAGTGGTAAGATTGTGGATAATTTTAGTAACTTTCCGACTAGAATTCCGATTGATGGAAATTGTAATGCGATGAATGTTGATTTCTTTTTATCCCAATAAAAGTTAAGAGTTTGAATTTTGAATTAAAGCGTGGCCTATGGATTCTTTGATTACATAACCCACCCCCTCTTTTTTTGGATATAATGTGCTAGAAAATAAAGTTTGAATGATCAAATCGATTATAATTATGTTTTAGAAATGTTTGAATAAGTTAGAAAGGAAATTTTGCAATGAGGTGCGAAATCTCGAGATAGGCCAGAGAATTACCCCGTCATGAATTAGCGCTCAAATAGTAATTTAAGAATCCAATGAATAAAACTAATTCTTTTTTATAGAAAATTGAGAAATATCCTCCGAGAAGATATACACACCTATAAAAGACCAAAGGTCACAAGAGTTAAATTTGAAAGTTAGGAGAGATCTAGGTCGAAGTCTCAAACGGATGACTGAACAGGAGTCAATGTAGAGTTGCACACTTTTCACACGAATATTTGTAAATGGTGAAAAATGTGTGAAATTTACGAATATTCGTACATTCAGCGGAAAATTTTGGAATAACCGTTAATTAGTATACTTTTCCGACATTTTCGACAAATGCATGAAGTAACAGGTCCACAAATTGAATTAATTCTAAGATTTTGCATATTTTGTGGAAAATATCGAAAAAACAAGAATGAAATAGTACATTTTCTGACATTTCCAACAATAACGCGGATGAAGAAATCCAGAAACAAAAATAAAACTTTTAGATATCCACATTGGATATTTTTTTTGGATATAACTTTTTTTCTAAAATTTACGAACTGTTTGAAAATGAACAATTATTATTGGATATTAACGAAACAAAATAACCCGATATGAAAATCTCGGAAGAGCCTGCAATAAATCAAGATAGAGTACTAAGGGAAATAGAGTCGGACTTAGAAGAAAAAATAAGCTTATTTCTGGACAAAACTATTTATCCTCGGAAGAGTAGCGTAGGCTTCAACATAGATTCGCGAAGGGAAAGCTCTGCCCAAAGGGACAAAGCGCTTAGCACCACTTCATGTACAGACAGCTTCCTGACCAAGATAGTAGACCGTAGGAAGTTGACCCAAGTAACGGATGAGGTACTCGAGCTACTTCTTACATCAATGTCAATATTGTTGGACGGAATAGCGCAAAAGTGGTTCAGAAACCACCAACAAGAATTTTACAATTGGCGTAAATACGAAAAGGAGTTCCGGTCCCATTTTGGCGACGATTTCGAAAGACGGGTTAAGGAGCAAACTCAAACTCGGACACAAGGCAAGGACGAAATGATACTCAAATACTTAACCTAGATCCAAAGTCTGATCGCAAAACTCGACAATCAAATCCCAATGGTCGAGTGACTCGACTGGGTTCACAGAGGATACCGACCAGAATATCACAGTCATCCGTCGGTCATATTTTCGTTCATTGATAGAATTGTCGCGATTGGGGAGAAGTTGGGAGAGAGAATGGAAAGTATACATGAAAGAATATAAACCCACACCACCTCCCGAAGGCTCCTCCCTGCAAGAATTTGCTTACCAACCAAAATCAGATTGCAAATCGTCCAGAAATAACCACTTAGCCGCCGTAAAAGGAGCTGTAGATGAAGTCGCGGCCCTAACCAAAAGACCGAAAATGCGAAGGGCACCGGTCCTCAATCGACCCCGTCGAAAGGTCCTAAGCAAAGGGGGGGGGGGGTCAACAGAGTAATAACACTGCTGTCAAGAACACTGGTCCTACCACCCCTCCTTGGGATCCGAATAAAATAATCTGCCGTAATTGCAAACAAAAGGGTCATTCCCGAAAGGTTTGAGCCACTCTGTGCAAACGTTTATGCTCTAAATGCAGAACGAAGGGCTATACCCTTGAGGACTGCCCTAGGTGTTCGGGAAATGGGGTACAGAGTAGTGAAAGCGGTCTCCACTACTCCCGAGATAATGGAGACCGTTAATACAAATTTGGATGACGTCTCTAAATTAGAACGAAGGACCACCTTGAAATTAGTCGATTCTAGAGACTCAGAAGGCCTTCACATTCGAAAATCAAACTCTAATATCGACGCGTGGCTTTTAGGGAAAAAGGGGGAAAAAATCGAAACTCAAGCACCTATTTTAACTTCGTCGCAGACCCGGGTTGACTCATGCTTCGGTGGGAATGCCGCCGGAACTCGAAATGCCGAACCTTCTAGAATTCCAAAGTATCTGTTCCGTAGACGCAGTTGCGGGTGGAGAGGGTTACTTAGACCTAGGGCGCATAGCGGACCACTTACAGAAAATTAGGGCTATGGAAGAAAGTATATCAGAAGCAGACTTGATTAGCGGTATATTAGAGACGTCAGAAGTAGCCAATAGAATCCATGTAAGAGTTACTATAGATTCAATCCCATTAGACCCGCTGATTGATAACGGGTCCTCGCGCGTTGTATTACGAAAATCAGTTCGGGACAACCAAGGGGAATTTTGACATGGTTTATATCGCCAAATCGGGTAAAGTATTTATGCCGGATTCCGAAGGGAAAGACCCTCCCCTAAAACAGTGGCTAGTAGAAGAGGAGGGCTGTAGTAGTGTAGCCGCCCTACTTGAGGGGAACAAGTGAACTTTTGAAGAACTCTTGAAAATAGAGTTGCCTCCAAAGTCGCAGGGCCCTCTGGGTACGACTCAACTTATTACCCACTCGATAGACGTACAGGAGAGTATAGCGAGTGGTCGGCACTGATAGTATTGACTCGTAACTCTGGCGGCAAATACAGACTCTGCCTAGATTTCTGAAAGTTGAACGCAATATCTAAAAAGAACGCTTACCCCCTGCCCTACATGGCGCACATACTAAGACAATTAAAAACGGCGAAGTATATTTCGAAACTAGATTTGAGTGCCGTGTTTAATCATATTCCATTCGAAAAAGGAAGCGAAGCGTACACAGCGTTGACTATCCCGGGTAGGGGACTATTTGGGTTTGAAAGAATGCCCTTTGGGCTCATTGGGGCCCCTGTCACTTCCCAGCGAGTCATAGATAGGGGCATAACTCCTGAAGTGAGGCCCAAGGTCTTAGTTACTTAAACAACATCATAGTGGTGACAGAGACTTTCGAAGAAGACCTTTACTGGTAAGGAAAAGTTCTCGATCGGGTGGCTGAAGCAGGGTTGACGATAAATCCGGAAAAGAGCGAATTCTGCTGCTCAGAAGTAAAATATCTCGGATTTGTCGTAAATAAGGACGGCCTCAAAGTAGATCCTGACAAAGTTGATCCGGTACTTTCCTACCCGGCCCCCAAAACGGTCAAACAATTATGAAGGATTCTAGGGATGGCCTCCTGGTACCCACGGCTCATACCGGAATTTGCGACGATAGCGGAACCTTTGAAACGTTTATTCAGGACAAACGTGAAGTGGTACTGGGCGACGAACAGTATGAGGCATTTGAATATTTGAAACGCGCCTTTACTGAAGAGCCAATATTGGCCTACCCGATGTTTATCATCCTTGCGGCGACTGGAAGGTATCGCTAAAGAAGTAAACGCAACATGGTGCCAATCCATCGAAGTCATCATCCCAGATCTTCCGCACCTCGAATATACTTCCCTCGAGGTGAAGGGAGTAAATGTTGGCTGAGCTTGGAGTGTCTTAATCGAAAAAAGGTTCTGAGCTCAGTCTGCTCAGTTCTGAATAGCACAGATTCTCTTATGCGTCTCGTACGTCAACATGATGTCGTCAATGCTGCGGCGTTTCTATAACGTGCCGCAGATAGGGATTGAAAACGGAGACAGAGGAATTTCTTTTTGCCTGTCAAGATGGAGTTATAGACACCTTGGTTAAGCGCCCCCTCATACGCCCAGGAGGAACTCGAGTCTGTTGTGGAGAATGATCAGTGTAAGATCTACTAGGATTTCTCATTCTCCACCACTCAACGTATCAGTGCTACAAAACCTGATATTGTCCTCCATGGTCAGAAGACGAAGATCATTTACGTGATTGAATTCTCGGCACCAGCCGATGGTAATATCACGGCAAAGGAGAAAGAAAAATGAACGAAATATATAGCACTTCTTTTTGAGCTGAGCAGGCTGTACCAAGGCTACAAACTCCATCTTGTAGTTCTCATAATCGGCTGCTTTGGAAGTATGAAAGCCTTACTTCTTAGCCAACTCAACAAGATTCCGGCTTGACAGCGTCAGGCTGTTCTTGTAGGATCACTTCATCTGGTCCGTCAACATTGCTTCTCATAACATTCTGCAATGATTGGTAACCCAGAAAAAATATCTAGAAGTGAAACCTTCATCTCCAACTGTGCCGTCTGCTGCTTAAGCTCATCCGCGGCTAAATACAAGACTAAATACAAGGTTGCTATATGTTAGTCTGTGCTCTACAGGTATAAATCGGAGTCCCACCTATGTTACATTACGCTAACGTGTAAATTAACCTAACCTCGTCCTGACCTCGGCACGCATGCGCACAATTTACAAAGTACATTCCTAAAGTTACGAGGCTTGGTTCCACGGAGCATTCCATTGATCTTAGGAGCAACTCACATGTAATGGGAGGCTCCGTGAAGACCCATCCCTGGCTAAGCCCTAGGTTCCGTGTACAATACGTAAATCTACCGATTTTACATTTTTATACGTATCCTGGTCCACTCGATGTTCGTCTTCTGCGACTGCTGAAATTCGTAGTCGAAATCCAATTGATCCTCCACCCAATGACCATTGTGACCGCCCTTGTCAAGTTTCCGATCATTAATCATCATTTTTCTCCATGGTGACGTCACCCTCGTGAGATGACACTCGCCGGATGGTAAAGATGTCGACGTCTTGTCAGAATCTGACGGGCTCAGCGTTGACTTTGACGTAACTTGGTAACCATGGTGATAAGGTGGTTACTGGTGGTTGTTATGCGTTAAACAAGGTAACTAGTTCAGCGTGCCGGAAACCCTGGTAATTCTTTGACGTGTCGACTCAGCCCTGGTTGTCATAAAGTCGTAAATTGGAGTCTTGACGTCCCGCCTCAAGAGCATGGCGCAACGAGACTAATGAAAGATGGCGACCACATGTGGAACCAACCAATGCGTTTGAGACCCGCCATCTTGTGAATTATAATTTTAAATTCGTACAGCTCATTTTTGAAATGAAACAGAAACTTCATAATATAATTAGTTTAATTTAATTCTGCCTTGGAACAGGGGATTTTCGTGAAGAATTATAATTTTTATTATCAAACTGGGAATTTTCGTAAAGAATTATAATTTGACTTCAAGAAGGGCATTTTTTACATAAAGGGGGAATTTGGGAAAGGAAATTTAGTCATAATTTAAATACAGAAGTATTATTCTTTTGAAAAATAAACCAGAAGCAGATCGTGAAATACACTATATATGTATGGATTTTCCACTGGAACAACGGATTGTGCTTGAACGTGAAAAAAGTATATGAATTGTGATTTTGGTTTTAAAGAATTTAGTAATAAATTTGTTTTCTTTGAAACTCACTCTAATGAAATGTAAATATCCGAGCAGGACAAACTTAGCGCTTATACTTTCTGAGATAACGACTGTAAGATATATATAATCTAGTAAAGAACTAGCATATTCCTTAGTTACAGTGTTAATAAAATTCTTTATTAGTACATTAATTAGTTTTTCACCACTAATCAAAAAACATGCGGAATTTTCCTACCCTTGTCTTATCCTTGGTGGTTATCCTCAATACTATTGGTGAATATTATAATATAATATATCTATAATTTTATGTACATTCTTCGAGCTATAAGCAAATAAAAATTTTTGCGATTCAATGAAAATTGTATCCCTTTTGCTAGTTTCTTCAAAACTTTATTTGAGTTTATCCAAGATGAATACAAATTTAATCTGAAGTTATTCTGAGGGAATCCATGATGTATGTGTTAAAGAAGAATGGAATTCGAAGTGCCCCTTTTGATACGGAATTCCTACCACATGTGCGCGTGCACGTACCATATGGTACACTCCTACGTGTTCATCCAGAAATTACGCAAGACGATTTGTAGGTGGAGGAGTTTAATAAAATCTTACTGCTTCTTGTAAGGAGGGGACGAAACTCTTACTTAAGAAAAAGTTTTAGTAAAAAAAGAGAAATTCAAAGATATTATGCAACTTAGAGGAAAGTTCAGCAGAAATTCAATCTGCTAAACCAATGAGTTTTTTTAATAATTACTAATCTTAAAGAATTTGACAAATGAGGTTGTTCTCATGAAAGAGCTTAAAACTTTTTATTTGAACTATTCTCAATTGCTTTAAAGATATAATAAATAATTTTTAAAATAGTTTTTAAAATGGAAATGAAATCTTAACTGAAATTATGAATTTTCAACCGAAAATTTTCAACAAACAAAGATATTCCAACCAAATAGTTCCATTTCCAGCCCAAAAATATGGGACTTTTTAATGAAAAGGATAAATTGTCAACAGAATAGTTGAATCTTCAACCAAATATTTAGTTTTCTAACCAAATAATTGGAGTTTGAACTAAAATTATGAAACTTGGGGGAAAAATGAATTTTCAACAAAACAGTTTAACAGGAATTAAAAAAATATGTTTATAAATTCGCTAAATTTTCAACTAAAAAATTTAAATGTTCAACTAAACAAGATAATTTTTTGATTAACCAGTTCAATCACCAAATAAGAATGCTAAATTTGCACACAGTTCAATTTTCAACGAAAGAAATGAATCTTTAACTGAGATTATGAATTTTGATTTAAAAAAATTAATTTTTCAAGAAGTAGTTCAAGTTTCAACCAATTAGTTGAATTTTTAAAAAAGAAAGCTAAATATTCAATCAAAATGGCATAGTTATATTTTCAGTTAAAACATTAGTTTTCAACAAAAACAGATTAAGTTTAATTGCATTAATTAATTATTCAATTAATTTTCATTTGCATAATCGACCAAAAAAGATTAAATTCTACCAAAGAGGGATTTTCAATTCAAATAGATGAATTTTCAAGACGAGAGTTGAATTGTCAACCAATAAACATGTTTAACAAGAAAAAAGAAAATTTGAACCGAGGCGTTGAATTTTCTACCAAAATGGTTGAATTTACAACAAAATAATTAGATTTTTTAATTCAAAATTAAAAGTTTTTAACCAAAAAGATTAAGGCCCAACCAAAATGCAGTAGTAAAATTTTCAACGAAAAAAATAAGTATCTCATCAATTAGTTTGAGTGTTGTACATTTATCTCTGACGAGCCGATTACACTTATTTGGAATGAAAGCTTCTAATGTGTCCCCCAAGGGTTTACATTTTTCTTGTATCTCTTCCCTATTCCTTTACACACCTCCCACATACTTACTTCGTGGTGGGAGGGGGACCTACAGTTAATGGTGGGTTCCGAACCACCAAGAGCAAAGCTGCAAGTTCTTAGAGAACCTTTTTCTCTAGAGGTACCGGTTCCATGATTTTCCGGAGATGAACAACTCCCTTGCTACGCTAGTGTTCACTATAGTCCCTCTCTGATTACACAAGTTTACTTTTTTGAGTTTATGTTTCCAAACATTTTCTCTAAATTGAATTCTCTGTTTCTTGTTGCAGAGTTGAGTTTACAGTTAGAGCGTTCACCTAGTGGCGACTCTATTTCTCGTGTTCCTCGTGCCGGACCTTCTTCTTCTCTTGACTTGACTCTTTCTCTTGCCATACCTCATTCGGTTTCTCCTGTCAGATCTCCACCTCCTGCCGAATCTTCTCTTCGTTCCAGGTCCAGATCACCTCCTGTTAATTCTTCTTCTTTATACCTACAAGGATTTACAATTAAACCACTTAGATCTGTTCGACTTATTCCCCACGCGAATCTGAATCGGCGATTCGAAATTCGTGGATACACTTTTCCTCGCGATGCACCAATTCAAGTGAGAGAAAGATATCAGGTCCTTGTGCCCATGCCAACCGGAAGACAAACTGTATTATCAACGTCCAATGGTGAAGTCTTTGCAATAGTGGTGGCAAATAACAGACTTCTTCGTGGAATATATACATTGAAATATGGCATGCAAAAAAGGGCAAAAATAAACATGGACAGCGGTAAGGTTGAAGCGATGACCACCGAAGAAATCGAGGAATCTCCCTCAGGTAACAATCGGCAAATCTTCAACAATTTTTATATAATACGGGTAGACGACTCTCGTCCACAACGGTAACTAGATTTTTTTCGTGATATGAAACTAAAACATTAGAGTGGCCAAAAAACTTCATTCTCAAAATTCCTTGACTTCCCTGTGACTTCTCCAAGAAAGTTGCATTTTCAAACAGATAGTTGAACTTTGAAGAAGAAGAAAAACGATTTTCCAACAAAATACATGATATTTCAAATAGAATTGCAGTATTTACGCGATTCCTTAGAAGGTGATGCTTTACATATAATAATCGCAATTTTGACTTCAGCTGATAACTATACCGAAGCGTGGGAGTTGCTCCTAAGTCGGTGTGACAACAAACGACTAATCATAAATACACATATGAAACAATTGTGAGATCTACCCGCAGTGATGAAAGGAAGTCATTCAGAACTTCGGTCACTCTTTGGCCACATTCAAACTCACACGCAAACTCTCAAGAATTTAGATCAGCCAGTATATCAGTGGGAAACTATTTTAGTTTATTTGGTTACAAACAAACTAGATTTTAACACTAGAAAAGATTGAGGGGCTCCATTTAACAGTAATAATACAGAAACAATGTCAACTTTAGATCAGCTAATCAAATTATTAACCAACAAGTGCCAAACTTTAGAATTAATTGATAAAGAAAGATCTTATTTTCATGATTCAAGCAAAGTTCCCAACTCAAGAAAAGATACAAAGGTTGGTCTTGCTTCAACGTTTCAATCACTGGACGCAATTTGTAGTGAATCTCATTTTATCTTTCATTGTGAGGAATTCAAGAAGCTTCCTATTCCGTCTCAAATATCTGAAGTTAACCTGCAGCAATTATGTCCGAAATATTTAGGTAAAGGGCATTTCAATGAAGATTGTAGACGATCTTCATGAAAAACATGTAGAAAACGTCACCACATCTTACTTCATTTAGAGCGACAGACGTCTTCTGACAACAATACGGATTCGAACCCAAAGGAATCTCAAACAGCATTATATGTTACAGTTTTGTCGGCAGCCCTAACTGACATTTGTGATAGGGATGGTAACATTTACACTTGTGAAACACTTCTAGATATAAGGGCTCAACCTAACATGATTACGACAAAGCTACTCTCTTGCCTCAAACTACCTTGTAAAGAGGTAGATATGTCTGTGATTGTAGTAGCAGCAATGGAAGCTGGAGTCAACAAATCAGCTCAGCTTAAAATCAAATTAGTTTCATATCATTTTACAGCAAATTCACAATGTTGAGTCACAAGGGTCAAAAGGGTGAGCATTTCAGGACACCGCCAGGAAACTCTCACGGTCTTGGAACTTATCCTTTATTTATTTTTTTTGTTCTCCTTTATCATTTTCATACCTTTTCCGGAACCAAATCCGCCATCGGAAGAGATTCAACCAAGGCAGAGACAAACAACCAAAGCACACGAAGTTACATTTGAATTTGGGAACTTTTTCCGCCTGTCTGTAACAAGAGGCCGCCAACATCCGGACGACCGGTAACATCGTGTAACAGAGTCGCAAGCAGCACGGAGCCCCGTGTCTTCGACGAGAGAGTAAAGTCTCGTTGTGTAAATTCTCTTTCACCGGAATGCTATCCAACCTGTGTATTTGAGCATTTACTATTTTTATGTACAATTTGAGTCGCCCACTAGTCTTCCGAAGGCCCAAAACTAGTAATTGTAACTATGAACCGGGGTGCATTTCTAAAAAATACGAGTCTGCGAACTCGATTTGCCTGCGATACCTGTACACGTGATTTCGGCGACGGCGCTGATTGGTTCGCAACCATCGATTTGTAAATCTCGAAATCCATGTACTTCCGCTTCCATATTAACCTGTCACTCTTGCTCTGTCGTCTTTACACGCAAAATGTCGAACTCCGAAGAGGAGATTCCGGACAACATTTTTACAAAATACTTGCGAATTCTAAAGTCAAAGAAGGTTTCCAAACGAATTCAGGTACGAATTTTTGATTTCCGGAAAACTCGAGGGTCAAACAGGCACCCACGTGTTCCGTCCATGGAGTTCCGCCGTTTCTTAAGTGTTTTCGCCGCGAGTGTTTCCTGCCGGCATTTTCTTTTTGGACTTCGTGAATTTATTTTGTGAAGTGCGTGTTGGGTTTTGAATGCTTAAAGTGGTAAGATTGTGGGTAATTTTAGTAAATTTCCGACTAGAATTCCAATTTATGGAAATTGTAATGCGGTGAATGTTGATTCGTTCTTATCCCAATAAAAGTTGAGAGTTTGAATTTTGAATTAAAGCGTGGCCGATGGATTCTTTGATAACATAACCCTCCCCCTCTTTTTTCTTGGATATAATGTGCTAGAAAACAAAGCTTGAATTATCAAATCGATTAAAATCATGATTTAGAAATGTTTGAATAAGTTAGAAAAGAAATTTTGCAATGAGGGGTGAAATCTCGAGATTGGCCAGAGAATGACTTCGTCATAAATTGGCGCTCAAATAGTAATTTAAGAGTACAATAAATAAAACTAATTCTTTTTTATAGAAAATTGAAAAATATCCTCAAAGAAGACATGCATACCTTTGAAGGACCAAAGGTCACAAGATTTAAATTTGGAAGTTAGGAGAGACCTAGCTCGAAGTCTCAAACGGATGACTGAACAGGAGTCAATGTAGAGTCGCACACTTTTGACACAAAAATTTGTAAGTGATGAAAAATGTGGGATATTTACGAATATTCGTACATTTAGCGGAAAATTTTGAAACAACCGATAATTAGTATACTTTTCCGACATTTTCGACAAATGCACGAAGTAACAGGTCTACAAATTGAATAAATTCTAAGATTTTGCATATTTTGTGGAAAATCTCGAAAAAACAAGAATGAAATAGTACATTTTCCGACATTTTCAACATTATTGGATATTCACCAAACAAAATAACCCGATATGAAAATCTCGAAAGGGGCTGCAATAAATCAAGATAGTCTACTAAGAACTTAGAAGAAATAAGAAGCTTATTTCTGAACAAAACTATTTATCCTCGGAGAAGTAGCGTAGGCTTCAACATAGTTTCGGGAAGGGAAAGCTCTGCCGAAAGGGACAAAACGCTTAGACCACTTCATCTACTAGGCGTAGTCAGGGTAACAGGGACTTCGGGAAAATTCTTCTTAGTTGGGATATTCTGTTCGATGGTAGCAATAAACTTAGTCCAGACAGCTTCCTGACCAAGATAGAAGACCCCAGGAAGTTGACCCAAATAACGGATGAGGTACTCGAGGTACTTCTTACAGCAATGTCGGTATTGGACGGAATAGCGCATTAGTGGTTCGGAAACCACAAACAAGAATTGTACAATTGGCGTAAATTCAAA
Source organism: Andricus curvator (assembly GCA_932195095.1). Classification (NCBI taxonomy): domain Eukaryota; kingdom Metazoa; phylum Arthropoda; class Insecta; order Hymenoptera; family Cynipidae; genus Andricus; species Andricus curvator. The sequence goes on from CAKNYM010051709.1 coordinate 63,964, forward strand.
AAGGAGTTCCGATCCCATTTCGGCGACGAAGATTCCGAAAGACAGGTTAAGGAGCTAATCCAAACTCGGAGAAGGCAAGGACGAAACGATAGACGAATACTTAACAAATATCCAAAGTCTGATCGCAAAACTTGACAATGAAATACGAATGGTCGAGCGACTCGACTGGGTTCAACAAAGGATTGCGACCAGGATGTCACAAAGTCATCCATCGGCCATATTTTCGTTCTTTCGTAGAATTGTCGCGATTAGGGAGAAGTTGGGAGAAAGAATGGAATGTATACATGAAAGAATTTAAACCCCCACCTCCTCCCGAAAGCTCATTCCTACAAGAATTTGCTTACCGACCGAAATCAGATGGCAAATCGTCAAGAAAGAACCACTCAGTCACCGTAAAAAAAGCTGAAGATGGAGTCGCGGCGCTAACCAAAAGACCGGAAACGCGAAGGACACCGGTCCTCAATTGACCCCGTCGGAAGGTCCTAAGCAAAGAAGGGGGGGGGGTCAACAGAGTAATAACACTCATGTTGAGAAGAATGTTCCTACCACCCCTCCTTGGGATCAGAATAAAATAATCTGCCGTAATTGCATCCAAAAGGGTCATTTCCGAAAGGGTTGCGCCGCTCCGTGGGAACGTTTATGCTTCAAATGCAAAACGGAGGGCTATACCATTAAGAACTGTCCTAGGTGTTCGGAAAATAGAGCAACGGAGTAGTGAATGCGGTCCCCACTACTCCCGAGATATAAGAGACCGTTAATACAAATTCGGGTGACGTCTCTAAATTAGATCGAAGGACCACAATCAACTTAGTCGATTCTAGAGACTCGGAGGGCCTTCACATTCGAAAATCATACTCTAATATCGACGCGCGGTTTTCAGGGAGAATGGTGGAAAAACTCGAAACTCAAGCACCCATTTTAATTTCATCGCAGACCCGGGCTGACAAACCAGAACAAATTGAACGTACGGTGGACTCATGCTTCGGTGGGAATGCCGCCGGAACTCAAGATTCCGAACCTCCTAGAATGACAAAGTATCTATTCGGTAGACGCCGTTCAGGTTGGAGAGGGTTACTTAGACCTAGGGCCAAGGAAAATAGTAATCGCAGCTCAGGTCCATGAAGACCCCAAATTAGAGATCTCTAATTACGTGGTTCAAAGTAGACCGAAAGCACTCGACCCCATAGCAGACGACTTAGAGAAAATTAGGGCTATAGAGGAAAGTATATCAGAATCCAAGTAAGGGTTCCTATAGATTAAGTCCATCGAGTGGGTTACGCGAACCCGCGATCATAGAGTGGCAAATAACCTTGACACAGAAATAATATTGGGTCTAGAAGGTCATGTCAAGTTTCACATGGTTTATATGGCCAAATCGCGTGAAGTGTTCATGCCGGATTCCGAAGGGAGACACTATCCCCTAAAACAGTGGCTAGTAGAAGAGGAGAGCTGTAGTTGTGTAGCCGCCCTACTTGAGGGGGAGGAAGAAACTTCAAAAGAAACCTTGGAAATAGCGTTGCCTCCAAAGTCGCAGGGCCCTCTGGGTGCGACCCACCTTATTACCCACTCGATTGACGTACAGGGTCACGCACCTATAAAGGAGAGGTATCGGATAGTGTCCCCTAAAGTCCAGGAGAGTATGTACGCGGAAGTAAACAGGTTGCTCGCCGAAGTAATTATTAAGGCATCGTATAGCGAGTGGTCGGCACTGATAGTAATGACTCGTAAACATGGCGGCAAATACAGACCCTGTATAGATTTCCGAAATTTGAACGCAATCTCGAAAAAAAAACGCTTACCCCCTGCGCCACATGACGGGCATAGTCTTATTCTTAGTTGTAATGTAGGCGTGGGGGCCCGTGAGGTCCCACCCCTGGCGCTCAAGCTACAAAACTTTATTCTGCCATACCCGTGTTTATTCTCAAGGCAGTACTACGAATCCGGCCATCCTTCACCGAGTGTTTTTTGGATCTCGGTGGGTTTTCGTTGTTATCAACGTTCTGAGATTATACTTCTCAGGTGCCAGGCATACCTATCGCACGGTAAATGACGCCCTCCTTTGTTGATCAGGCAAAGTGATCCTCACCCACTCTGTCATTCGGCAGCCTCCCTAGCAGGCTAGGGTGTACGGAGCGATCCCTCTGAGGTCATCAGGTAGATGCACGGATTCGAAGCACTGTCCTGGTGTGTTATGTAAGTGTATGTGTGTGTGTTCATTACTCGAAATCGGCAGGCGACCATCGAGCGTGGTGCCTCCTGTAGGAGTCCCCAAACGCAAGAAGAACGCTGACTCATTTTCGAGTCTTCACAGAATCGGCTTCGATCCCCAAGGCTAGTCCCCTCGACATGGAGTCCCACCTTGGTACGATACCAGCTTTTTCTGAGGGGGCCTACAGTTTAAGGTGGGTTCCGAACCACCGAAGCCCCGGTAGAAGTACATAGAAAAATTTCCATTGGTACCCGGCTTAAGGATCGAACTCCGTACCTCCTGCATGGAAGTCATACTAAGACAACTAAAAGCGGCGAAGTATATTTTGAAACTAGATTTAAGTGCCGTGTTTAATCAGATCCCATCAGAAAAAGAAAGCCAAGCGTACACAGCATTTACTGTTCCGGGTAGGATACTGGTTGAGCTTAAAAGAAAGCCCTTTGGGCTCACTGGGGCCCCTGTCACCTTCCAGCGACTCATAGATAGGGTCATAACTCCTGAAATGAGGACCAACGTCTTCAGTTACTTAGACGAAATCATAGAGAGAGACATCAAAGAGACTTTCGAAGAGCACCTTTACTGGTTAGGAAAAGTTCTCGATCGGTTGACTGAAGCAGGTTCGACGATAAATTCGGGAAAGAGCGAATTCTGCTGCTCAGAAGTAAAATATCTCGGATTTGTCGTCAATGAGGACGGCCTTGAAGTAGATCCTGACAAAGTTGATCCGATGCTTTCCTACCCGGTCCCCAAAACAGTCAGAAAATTTAGAAGGTTTCTAGGGATGGCCTCCTGGTACCCACGGTTCATACCGGAATTTGCGACGATAGCGGAACCTGTGACACGGTTATTTAGGACGAAAGTGAAGTGTTACTGGAGAGACGACCAGTATGAGGCGTTTAAATATTTGAAACGCGCCTTAACTGAAGCACCAATATTGGCCTACTCGATGTTTAACATCCTTGTGGCGGCGGTATATATTCACTCTAAAGCGATTGGCATGAGCTTTAGACTGAACAAGTGTACTTGCGTTCATCTACCCTAAGGAAGACTAGAAACTACATCATGGCGTGTCGATCAGGATTTTCAAATCATAGGTGGAAGTACCTGTCAACATCTTGATAATGGAGAAACATATGCATATCGTGGAATACCGCAAGCGGAAACCCAAATTGTGCGTGTGTAACAAACAGCCTTCGGAAAAGGTATGCATGCTACGGGTACATACAGAGAGACACAGTGCGACTCTAAATGTTTTATATTACCATCTTTGGCACTTGTTTGGTGTTGATCCAATGCTCATCTTGCTATACGCACAGGGGAAACTCGAGTCCATGGCGGCGAATGATCAGTGCAAGATCTACTGAAATGTCTCATTTTCCACCACTCAACGCATCAGTGCTACAAAGCCTGATATTGTCCTCCAAGATCTGAAGACGTAGGTCATTTACATGATTGAATTCTAGGCACCTGCCAATAGTAATATCACGGCAAAGGAGAAAGAAAAATTGGCGAAATATCAAGCACTTTTTTTAGCTGAGCAGGCTGTACCATAGCTGTGCCACAGATTGCGGCTTGCCAGCGTCAGACTGTTCTACTAGGATCACTCCATCTGGTCCGTCACACTGTTTCTGGCTTTCACTTGCACGCTCGGCAGTTGGTATCGCCTACAATTACATTCACTATGCGCTCGCGGTAAACTGAGGTATCTATAACGCCGTCTTGACAGGCAAAACGAAATCCCTCAGCCTCTGATCTCAATCCTCCAGACTTGAGAAACATGAGGGACAGACCCATCGATTGCGTCCACACGTGAACGAGTCCTGGGTAATACACCTGTCTATTAAGAGGTTCTCTCTTCAACGTTTACAATGGCGAATCCAGACGGTACTACTATTGAGCCCCAATATAACGCACCGAATTCAGTTTTTGGGGTGAGCCCTAATATCCCAGAAATCATAGCTAATCAAGCAGACGCATCCGTGGCCATGAATTCCAGGATGCAATGCTTGTAACAAAGCACGAGCCACTCAAGGTCTTTCGACGCAAACGTCATCCCTTGAAGGATTTCTTGCAAGATATAGTAAATGATGCGGTCTACATCACTAGGGATACCGAATCTGCCTATATCAAAGCAGTTTTAAACAAGCTAGTAGGTGTGGCCCGAAAAAGTGTCAGAAAAAAACGTTTATTACAGTCCAAGAATTCATCGCGCATCTAAAAAAAACTTTTTGCCGTAAAAAAAATACCAATACTACATCCAAGAGGTTGTGAACTTGCGTATGAAACAATCAGAAAACGTCAGCGATTATTATAATAGGTAACACGGGTTATTGGGCGAAGTTAAACAAGCACTAGAGGAGAAATATTGCACTCAGGGTCCCGATGGGAATGTAGACGCAACTAAAAGCGAACACATGATGGAACCTATATCAAGTTGCGCATTAAATTACTTTACATGAGGATTGCCTAGCCAAATGTTCACGTTTGTAGATACGCAAAATCCGAAAGACTTATCGGAGGCATATGAGCATGCCTTAGATATAAAAAAAAGACTCAAAGCGTCACTGAAGGAGGAGGCTTCGATTCGTCATGTGACGACAGAAGACGACACAGTTAAATCTTCTAACACCAATCCTCCTCTGCCTACACCTGCAGCTAATCCTTTTCACAAAAAGGCGAAATCAATGCACAGTTGCATGGCGGTAAACACCCCTTTACTCACCTTCAATCCTCTTCTGTCTTATGTCAATAAACTTTATCAATCATACGCAGATCAATATGCCCGTTATAATCCCCAATTTTCTAAAAATTTCTCTGTGCAAATGCCAGCCATGTGACAAAACCCTCAAAACCTTTACTTACCGAATCAAAACCTTTGGCAAGGTCAGTCTAACCCAATTATTCAAAATCAGTTCTCCTAGCCCAGGACTCACCACTTTCAGCAGGTGCAGACTGACACGACAAGTGCGAGACTGACAGAAAGTTTTTCTTTAATTTTTTTCTTCGTTTTCCAGGAATTTTGAAAGGGGTTACAGTCGTTACGGTAACGGCTTGTTGCGGCTCATGGTTCACACTGAAGGGTCTGATTTTTTTCTACTTGAATACACAATACATTTTATTTTTTTATTTCAAACTGTAATTTACCGTGAACGATTAGGGACGAGTCGAAGGACAAGTTCGACGAAAATTTATGAGGACCTGTTTGACCTAGTCTCCGTTACTGACACTGTCAGTCTTGTCAGTCAAAGACTGAATTTTGGCGAGCCCTGCCCTAGCCCAATCAACAGAATTCAAATTCTTTCGATTAACCCCGGTGGCCTCCTCGGCAAGCTAATTCTAGGTCAAGTTGACCGAAGATACATCCTAAGTCAGTTAGGAAATCTACACCCCAATTTCGCAGCCCAGATACGCTATACGTGGCGAGTTAAAAGTGGAGCCTAGCGATTCCATCGCCATTTACAGAATAACGGAAAATCCTGTAGATACGTTAGAAACTATCAATGTTACCCTGGGAAAGGTTTAGGTCGAATTTCACGGCTCAACTCTCTTTTCGGCATAATACCCTTGTTAATGCTTCAGAACCGATTTCTCCTAATTACTTTATAGATGCGGAATCACAAGAAGCAAACAAGTCTTTGCAATCACAAATCAAACCCTTTTCACGAATTATGCTGATTAGGGACAAAACCAGGCAACCGATAGCGATAGAGACACTTAATCCCGATATCTCGAAGGGTAATTTACCTAGAGTTAATACTCGAAAAGGATTATATATCGGAGAGGCAGCTGTCAAGAATCAAAACAAAAAATTCCGAGTATAAGCTATAAACACTACCGATACTGACATCTCGATTGAAATTCCTCTGCAGGAAATCATACCATTCACGTATTACTTCTTCCCGGACGAAGAGATCTCGGAATCTGAGAGAGAGAATTTTCCCAAAAATTCGCCCCTTGATTCAAAGTCTTCCGGCGCAACCCGTGTCGAACGCCTGCTAAAGAGCCTTCGCATATCCCATTTGAACCAAGAGGAGCAGAAGTATGTATTTCGCTGGGTAGAGGATTTCGAGGATGTATTTCACTTTAATGGAGAGCCCCCTACTGCTACTCACTTGGTTCAGCATAGGGATCACAAAGGGCCCAAGGCCGTCAAACGAACAATTCTGCGGAGATTCCGGCTGCCACATTGGCTGCCCTCAAGGGTCATGAAGCTGGAATCAAAAACTTTCGTTTCTATACCAGCTCCAAATTTCTGATAGATAGCGCTACTGAATGGATTCCTAAATGGGAAATGGGAAGAAAATGGATGGAAAACTGCAGAAGGAAAACCTGTTATCAATCAAACTAAATTCGAAAAACTAAACGAGGCTATCGGTGCCTTGAACGTCGATTGGTCACACGTTTCTAACCACAAGGGTGCAAAGAAATGGCTGATCGCCTAGCTAGAGCAGGAGCAGAACAATTTGCCCATGGGCAATTTCAAGAAGGCCTCGTATTAAACGAGAACCCTCGCTCCCAGGCATACGCAGTAGAAGTTAGCCCTCCCCCAGTGGAAAGAATGAGAGTGATGACAACGTTGATTGCAGTTCATCTATCAAAGATCGTACTCTAACTACTCAACCATCATGGTGCTGAGATAATTATCTGCCCCCTGCTGGAATTTCTGGAGGAGAAGACGACCCCTAGCTTAGAAAATATCTAGACGCCATCGATCCCTGTGGAGAGTTTGATGATGACGAATTCTCTAACAGAATGGATAATTTGCTAAAGTCCATTAGCAAGAACATTGGAGAAAGTCAAACTCCCAATAAAGTAGTCACATTAGAATCAGCAAAGGAAAACAATGAAATAAGCGAACTTCCCCTCCCTCTGATTCAGGCTTCAACTGAGCCAACTGGAAGGGCCAGGAAAAGTATCGTTTGCTTTAAGGGTATAGAGGATATAGACGATTCCCCTATTGTTAGTCAACAACCCCCACGAATATCTTTGTTTCCAACTCCTCTAACGACTGCTACCCCTGCGGCCAAATCCACCCCTTCCTTTAAAGGTCACGGCACTCACGGCTTTACCAGTCCAGCTCGAGATGAAGCCAAAATTCGACCGCGTCAGCTCCAAGGGTCGAATGAGTTAGGGAATGGCTCGGAATTATGTCAGAATTTCCCCCTTTAATCGAAATTAATTAATGTAGAGATGCCCTACATAGACTCGCCATAGCCTTCTGCAGAAATCAATTCTTCAGAGAAAAAAGAAAATTCCAAGCCAAATAGGTTAGAAACGGCCGGAACTGCAGTAGTCCATCAGTGGAATGAACCTCTCACCTATCGCCGAGATAACTATGTTCATTTTATCTCGGAAGATTGTGAGCCAACTAACCCTATTTTCAAATTGTTAGTCGCTACGGAGTGTTCAAATGTCCAAGACCTAGAGAATAAACGACCTCAGTTGGGTCAAGTACTGGTAACGCCTCGAGGACGTCGTAGCATTTACACTATCGTAGTGAAACGAAATCATTTCAATGGCGCTTGTTGAATGGATGTAACCGTGGGTGTAGCTAACCTCCATCGAGCGTTAAGACGTGACAATCGGAAAACCTTTCAAATGGCAAGCTCTAGTGAATTGTTAGGAACATTGTTCCAAAACCATTTAGAAGAATTGCTGAACCCCTGAGAACATGCGTAATAAAATCGTTGCTGAATTCCACGACAGTCTTATGGGTGGGCATAAAAGAGTCACGCATCCGAGGATGTGAGAGCTGTTTTGAAAATAAACTTTTCCAGGCAAAAACACGGAAGCCAATGGTTATAACAGACACCCAGTTAGGAAATTTCGATAAAGTATCACTGGACACAGTGGGCAAGCTTTGAACCACTCCAAGTGGAAATCGGCACATTTTAACGCTACAGGAAAATTTCAGTAAATTATTTGTTGCAGTGCCAATACCAGATTTAAGACAAAAACCATTGCACGCGCACATATGGTACGAATTCCATGTCAAAAGGGACACTTCAAATTCCATTCTTCTTTAACACATACATTATGGTTTCTCCCAGAATAAATTCAAATTACATTTGTATTCATTTCGGACAAACTCAAATAAAGTTTGAAAGAAAACAGCAAAAGGGATAAAATTTAGATTAAATAGACAAATTTGTATTTGCTTATAGCTTAAAGAATGTACATAAAATTATAGATATATTATTATACTCACCAATGAAATTGAGGATGAACGCCAGAGACAAGACAAAAATAGAAACAATCCTTATATTTTCTAATTAGGCGGAAAGCTAATTAATGTGTTAATGAAGACTTGAATTGATAATTTAACAAATTAATATTTCAGTTCTTCATCAGATTATATAGCATATCTTACAGTCGTTATCTCGGAGATTTGAGGCGTTGAGCTTATCCTTCTCGGATATTTACATTTCATCAAAGTGAGTTGAAAGGAAAAAAATCTTATGACTAAATTTTTTTAAACCGACATCATAATTTATATAATCTTTCACGTTTAAGCGTAATACGTCGTTTAAGTCGAAGATTTATATAGTATATTACCGGTTTGCTTCTGGTTCACTTTTCAGAAGATTTAAATGATTTCATTCTTCTGAATTAGAATTAACATTATTTTCCCAAATTCCCATCTCGTGTCGAAAATGCCCTTCTTGAAGTCAAATTATAATTATTTACAAAAATTCCCTGTCTGAATTGTCAAAATTGCATTTTTTTTATTGAAATTCCCTGTTCCAAGATGGATTATAATTATTTACAGAAACTCCCTGGCTCAAACTCAAAATTATAATTCTCCACTACAATTACCTGTCCCAAGTAAAAATTATATTTTTTCACAAAACTTTCCTGTTCCAAGGTGAAAATTGGGATTCTTGACAAAAATTTAATGTTCAAAACTAAAAATTATATTTTTTAACTAAAATTCTACGTCGCAACTTCGAATTATAATTTTTTTTCGAAAATTCCCTGTTCCAAGTCACGAAAATTGTAATTCTTGACGTGATTTTTTGTTTATATTTCTTTTTTTACTCCCTTTTCCAACTCAGAATTAAAGTAATAAGATACCTATATAAAATCACTTCCAATTCGCATATTAGTACATCCAAGAGGAAAATCCCTATCACTGAATCAAATTCCCAGTTTTTTTCAGACATTTCCCGGTCAGGTAGAGACCCTGAAAATATGATAAGCAATTGGAAAGGTGGATTTCATTCTTTCACATTTTTGATCAGGTTTTCTTTGTTATAAGCTCCTGTTATAAAAATTTGTTTGAATCAAAAAGCTAAATTTTTGGAAAAACTACACAAACCACAATAACATTTTATTCAACACAATTTTCCGACTAAATTATATCTAGACATTTGCTTCGAACCATTTTACGCTAGGATGCGCAATCATGAAAAATAAATTTTTTAAATTATTTTCAATGTGTGAATAAGCAGTACCAGACCGAGGTACAGAAACAAATACGATATACATTTGATATAACAGTGTCAAAAATAATGGAGAAAAGTTTACATTTTGGACCAAATTGGGTGCGAAGCACGAGATACGTGATGAGAATGTATTCGTTAAAGACCAAGGAGCTTTAACAACAGAGAATAAACAATCACTAAATTACAGTTGTCGATGCTTTGACCTTTAATTTTAAAAGGCCTGTGCATAAATGAGGGGAAAATACATTATCGAGCGCCAAGCGCGAAATAAATATATTATCGAGCAGGAAGCGCATTCAACTGGTTTCAATTTAAAATTAGAATCGTTTAGATTCTTTCGTTGGAAAATCAGGGAAGGCAAGGAATTTTGAGAATGAAGTTCTTCGGCCACTCTAATATTTTAGTTTTATATTAAGTACAAAATTTAATTAATGTTGTGGACGAAAGTCGTCTACCCGTATTATTTGAAAATTTCTGAAGATTGGCCGATCCTTGCCTAAGCGAGATTCCTGGATTTCTTCTTTGGTCATCTCTGTAACCTCGCCGCTGTCCATGTTTATTTTTGCCCGTTTTTGCAAGCCATATTTCAATGTGTATATGCCACGAAGCTCTCTGTTATTTTCTACCACTATTGCAAATACTTCACCATTGGACGTTGACAATACAGTTTGTCTTCCTCTTGGCATGGGTCCAAGGACCTGATCTTTTTCTTTCACTCGAATTGGTGCATCGCGAGGAAAAGTATATCTACGAATTTCAAATCGCCGATTCGGATTCGCGTGGGGAATAAGCCGAACAGATCTAAGTTCTTTAATTGTAAATCCTTGTAGATGTAAAGAGAAAGGTTTGGCAGGAGGTGATCTGGACCTGGCACGAAGAGAAGATTGGGCACGAAGTGAAGATTCTGCACGAAGAGAAGATTCGGCACGAAGAGAAGATTCGGCAGGAGGAGGAGACCTGACAGGAGAAACCGGATGAGGTATGGCAAGAGAAAGAGACAAGTCAAGAGAAGAAGAAGGTTCCGCACGAGGAACACGAGGAATAGAGTCGTCATTAGGTGAACGCTCTAACTGTAAACTCAAATCTGCAACAAGAAACAGAGAATTCAATTCAGAAAAAATCTTTAAAAATATAAACTCAAAGAAGTCATCTTTTAAAACGGAATTTCCCTAAAATACTCCATTTGCTTGCAAGGTATATCCCAAATACTTAAAACCTTTCACTTCTTCTAATTGTATTCCCTTCCATCTCCCCGTCCATTCGTTCTTTCTTCCCCTTCCTTTTCTAAACCTCATCATCTTTGTCTTTTCTACATTTAATTTCAACTTGTTTCCATTTAAGTATTTCTCTAATCCTGTAATTAAGCCCGCCATCCCTTCTTCATCCTCTGCCATCAACACTATATCGTCTGCGTATGCCAGTATGCTCAGAGGACATCCTTGCCTTCCTCCTCTCACCAACCAGAAACTATCTCCTACTTGCTCTCCTACCTTTACCTTGCTTTTTGTCTCTCTAAAAGTTTCCGATACTCTCTTTATTAATCCCTCTCGTATCCCCTTTTTCACCATAACTTTTTCTATTTTGCTTTGGTCTTATGAGTCAAACGCCACCTTCAAGTCCACGAATATTGCTATCATTGCCCCTTTCTCCCTTTTAATCCTCTTATTTACTAAATAGTTCAAAAGATATATATTGTGCATCACGCCCAACCCTTTTCTAAACCCTGTCTGATTTAGTGACTCTATCTTTTTCTCCACCACCTTTTTTTTAACCTCTCCGATAAAACAGTCACATATACTTTACACAGTTTTGGCATGAGTGTCACTCCTTTATAATCTTTAACCTCCTCCCCTTTGCCTTTCTTCACTTTTTTGTCACTACTCCTTCTTTCCATAACTCTGGCCACCCCTCTCCTCTCCATACTCTATTGCACATTATCCATGCCCATTACTTTGATTCTGTCTCTCCATATTTGGATACTTAATTTGGAATCTCATCTATACCAGGCGCCTTTCCATCTTTCATCATCCCTAATACCTTGACTATTTCCTCCCTTGTGATGCCGTCCTCCTCATCTATTTCTCTACCATCTTTTCCTCCCTTCCTCACTTTCCTCTCTTCCCCTCCTAGCAATTCCATAAAATATTTTTTCCATTCTATCATCTTAATATCGAGAGAAATATGTTTCTATAAATAATTGTAATCGGCTCTTTAGAGATAGTTGTACAACACAGAACAAAAGGGAGGAAAAGTTTGTCTTGTGTATTCTGTTTCACAGATTGCATACTCTTTCCCCTGTTTCCCTTTTTTGAAGAACTCTTCTTTTTCCTCCTTTTACTTAACTAATTAATGCAATTGAACCTAATCTGCTTTGGTTGAAAATTCATTTTTTAACAAATAATTTAACTAAAGTTGAACTACTTTCTCAAAAATCAATTTTTTTTATTCAAGATTCATAATTTCAGTTAAAAATTCATCCCTTTAGTTGAAAATTGAACTCCTTTGTACGAAATTCGATTTTCTTAGAAAATTGATCTTTTTGGTCGCAAATGAATCTTCTTGGTTAAAAATTAATCTTTCTGTTAGAAAATTCATCATTCTTATTTGGAAATGCAACTGTTTAGTTAAATAATTATCTTGCTTAGCTGAAAATTTAAATATTTAGTTCAATTTTTTTTTTTTTTTTTTAAATTCAGCGAATTCATAAATATTTTTTTTCAATTCTTGTTGAACTCTTTTGTTGAAAATTCATTTTTTGCCCTGAAGATCCATAATTTTACTTGAAAATTCAATGATTTTGTTAAAAAATCAATTATTTTATTAAAAATTATTTTCTGAATTGAAAATTTATCAATTTCATTTTTTGATAAAAATTGATCTTTTTTAAATGTCAATTCAACTATTTTGGTTAAAAATGTATGTATTTTGTTAAAAGCCCATCTTTTTAGGCTATAAATGGAACTATTTTGCTGAAAATAGGTTTTTTTGTTTAAAAATCAATTTTTCAACTGAATATTTAACTAATTCTTTTTTGAATTGTTTAACATCATTAAGTATCAGAAAAACTTATAACGTAATAAATGACGTATTTATATGAAGACAAAATTCACTTTTGGTCTAACAGATCGAGGTTCTGCTGAAATTTCCTCTAAGTTGTTATATCTTTCAATTTTTCTTTTTTTTTAGTAAAATTTTTTTTAGGTTAGATTTCCGTCCATTTCTTATAAGAACAGTAAGATTTTATGAAACTGCCCTATCCAAAAATCGTCTTACGTAATTTGTGTATGAACACGTAGGAGTGTACCATATGTGCACGCGCACATATGGTACGAATTCCGTATTAAAGGGGACAATTCGAAATCTATTTCTCTTTAACATACACATTATGGATTTCTCCAGGATAAATTCAGATCAAATTTGTATTCTATTTTGGGCAAACTCAAATGAAGATTGAAAGAAAATAGCAAAAGGAATAAAATTTGGATTAAATCGAAAAAAAATTACTTGCTTATAGCTTGAAGAATGTGCATAAGATTATAGATATATTATATTATTATATTTACCAACAGAATTGAGGATAAACGCCAAAGACAAGACGAAAATAGAAACAATCCTCATCTTTTCGCATTAATGGGTAAGCTAATTAATGTAATAATGAAGACTTGGATTGATGATTAAACAAATTAATATTCCAGTTCTTCATCAGATTATACAGTATATCTTATAGTCGTTATCTCAGAGATTGTAGGCTTCAGCTTGTATAGCTCAGTTATTTACATTTCATGTGTGATAACAAAGTATTTCTCATATAAATGTAATAAAAAATTTGTTTTGAAACTTCATGAATCGGTACTAGTCGGTGATAAAAGGTTCAACAATAGGTCAATCGATGCGTCTCAAGAACGCAAACAAATTCGCTACATGTAATATTGTCGTATTTTGAATATCAAAAAATCTTTTTTCATGGTCGATCTAGCTCAAAATCCTATTAGACCTAGATAGGGTAAGGAGGGGCAGCGTTAATAAGTTAATAAGATGTGGAATGAATAGAATAATGATTTGATAATTTAATTATTTCTAACATGCTGTATTTCGTCAGCTTTGGCCCACACTGGAGGGCAACGGCGCCTGCAGCTTTTTATGAAAGTAAAAATATCTGAGGATGGCAAAATATGATGATTCGCTTCTGTGGTATTTTATGTGCTGGAAAAATTATCTTTAAACATATCTAGCAAGGAGAATAAGTTATTTTGAATAAAAACAGTGATAGCTGAGGTGCAACCTCTTATTCGTTAACATTCTACTAGAGGAAAATAGAAGTTCTTAGAATAAAAATATAACTGACAATAATACATCAATATGGGTCACAGGCTTTGAGCATAGCCATTTATGACATTATGTAGTACTCTTGAACACGACTGTGCTCTCCATTTTTCCCAATGGAATAGAAACATTTTGAGTAATTTTGATGTGAGGTTTTAGTTTTCAATTTTCTGAATTCCATGTTGTCCCTCATCATTAAAGCAATACGGTTCTTCGCTGATATGTTTTGTGGTGGAGAGTTAGAAATTCCAGTAGATCTTACACCCGCATACTTTGAGCATCCACTGAGAACATGCCCAAGTGCTTCTGACTCTTGCTTGCACACTCATCAGTTGGTATCACCTACATGTGCTGGACAGACCCATCGATAGCTCTTCTGTACGTATAATTCCGTAGAATTTACCATGAAGCGTCTGTCAGCATGTTCTCTTAGTAGAAGCGAATATTCTACTTCTTGGCCATGACTTTTTTCACACCAAAGTTGTTAGTAATGCTAAGCCATGTGTAGTGTCGCTGTAATCAAATGGGAGACCAAGTTCCTCTGCAGCCTTATCTGCAGCACGGTATAGAAATGCCGCAGCATTAACGACATCATGTTGATGTACGAGTCGCATAAGAGAATCTGTTCTATTTAGAACTGAGCATAAGTTTCTCCATTACCAAGATGTTGATGTAGTTTCTAGTCTTCCTTTTTGTAGATGGACGCAGGCACACTTATCCAGTCCAAAGCTCATGTGAATCGCTTCAGAGTACCTGTTGACCACCGCCGCAAGGATGTTAAGGTCCTCTTTTAAAGAGGCAAGGAGTTTAAGGTAGTCCATGCATAAAAGTTGGTTGACCTCATCTTCTCTTCTCTTCCGTGGGCCACATAGGTATCCAGAGCTTTTGCCTCGAAACACAATTTATAGAGGAAAGAGGGAGATGCGGAATAGTATCGGACTTAGAGAGTCTCCTTGAAGACCCCCTCTTATATGTGACTTAGCTAGTAGTTACTTGTCTTTTATCATATGTTACGACAAATCTTGTTCGCCACAAGAGCATAAATTCTTCCATGGACCTCACTATTCTTGGATGCAGCTTGAGGTACTCAATGAGCTTGATGAGTAGCTCATGGTTCGTGTTATCGAATTCTTTACGGTAGTCAATACAAGCCAGAGACCATACACGGTAATATGCCTGTCTATTAACAGGTTTTCCCTGCAACCTGCCAGCCCTCTTGCATTCACGCTATTCAATTATTGCACTTTATAGTTGCTCGATAGATGTTAATATCCTCTCTTTGAGGATGCCAGTACCGTGCGTCTTTCCACTAACCACTGCGGGATGGGTTGTTTCCCGTTCAAGAAAGTAGTAAATACACGATCTAAATATTGGTGCGTAGAAGTGATCTTCTTTCACCAAAAGTTGTTGATTTTATCTGGCCTTGGCGCTGAAATTCCTTAGTTCTAGCAATAACTTTCTTCGCTTCTTCAGCAGTAATTAGTGGACACTCTTCTTCTGGACCTTGAAACCCTTGACTTTGGCAAAAGTTACGAAATAGTGATATATCTGAAGGGTCTTCATTTAGCTGATGACTATCTCTATATACTTGCTTCCAGAAGACTTGAACCTCTTTTCGACGAGGCGGATTTTTAACGGCATATGACGTTTTATTGAACATACGGGAAGGATGTGTAGGAAAGATGGAATTTTCCTGAATCCACTTTACTCCCCGTTCAAGGCGCTCTTTGGCTGTTGAAAGAGCTCTTATTTTTTTCGTCCAGTGCAGCTTGATGGTCAACAGTTTACACTTGTTCAGCGTGTGATTTGCTTTCCATAAGTTTCGGGCAAGTGCCCTAACTTTTGGAGTAATTTTTTCATTTGATGTTATGTAGTTGATCACGCACTGTACGTTTGATGCATGCCGTCTCGCCGTTCTGATTTGACACTGCAGCTGTACAATACGCTCGCGTCTTACCAAGGCGTGCTGAAGTATCATTACTCCTATTGTCGCTAAGCAGGGAGAACGTCTTCTCGTAAACTACACAGTTCAGATTCCGGAGATTATCATCTTCGTGGAGCGACTCGGGGAAGGCAGTATTAGCTTCAGCTAATTTGTCCTTCCTGAGAAAGACTTCTTGATGGATTTCTAATCTCCTATTTCTCATGTTGGCATTATCGGCTATCTTCAAAGGTGATCTTGCAGGAATGGGTGGTATGTTCGCTGGATGATGTTTCTCTTCTTCTTGCTGATACAGAGCTTCATATCCCGTTCCGCGTAAAAAGGATACCTGATCTCCTAAATAATCATGCTTTGTATGAGCATATTTCCGGTACATATTGACCCAACGTTCATGTAACCTCTGCATGTATCCCCTTCGCGCCGGTGAGCTTCCTTGCCAAAAGGTAAGGATGTGCCTCCTGAGATTTTTCGACCATTTGAAACGATTTTCTCGTGTTTGTCTGGGGCCAATGCCTGGTCGTCGCTTCGGTTCGGTCCTATAGCCACTTCTAACTGAACCATGGCCTCCATCCGAGAGAGGCCTATTGTGGGTGGCACTGCGTGAAACTGGTGACGTAACCGCACAATTTACTGGATTTGGGAGTTAGCCTAATGCAACGTGGCTCTGCGCAAGAGCCGGAGCTTTCGGGCAATGGGGTCGATCCATTAGGCCATATCCCTTTCGGGGTAAGCGTGACTCACTCGGTGTGGAAGGGAAGAATTTTAGGGAAAGGGTATAGTTTTGTAGATTGATCTACAATGGCCGTGTTGTTTACCTGAATAACACGTTTGTTCCGCAACATTGCTGCGGCTCAGGTCGCTGATCAATCTCTCTAGCGATGAGCCCAGGTGGAGAGCCTCACAAAGTCATCATGTAAAGCTCCCGACTCGGGCCCAGTAGTATTCAAGGTCTTTTGTTTTAGGTGTCTTGGCATACCCTTTCAGCTTTCTTCACGTCCATGCATTTTTTCGTGCAAGCTCTTCTGTTTCTATGGCTTCTTGCGTCTCTTCGAATTAGGGTCGTTTGTATTCGAAGTGATCAAAACCTTATTTTATCGCAGAATACACTTCGGAATCGATTTTCTCATGCCATCCGCCCCAAAGTTCTCCGTTTTTGAATAATTCCTATTTTTCCCCCTTTCACTCGTTTTTAGCTTAAATGGAAACTGAATTAATAGAACCCAATATGAAACTCCAACTAATTGAGATGAAACTTGAAAATTTTCAATAAAAAAAATGAAACAGAATACTGAAAGTTACCATGAAATTTAAAACTTTACAACGAAATGGACATCACATTCGTTTCGTCTGCGAAAGTACTACCTAATGGCATTAACGTCTATGCTCAAAGCATAGTGACCCATAGTGATGTGTCCTTGTCAGTTGATTATGGTACCCTTATAGGCTTCATATCATTTTTATCTGTGTCGCTAAGAAAATAATGCATTAGATTTTTATAATTTCCTGCTTGAAAATCAGAATTGAAATTATTTTGAAAAACCGTTTCATATCAAAAATTCTCTGTTCCAATTGAAATAATATTTCTTAACGAAAGTTCCCTCTCCTGAAGTATAAATTATAATTCTTTACGGAAATTCCACACTGTGAATAAATCATTTATTTGTTGAAGATTCATCATTTGGTTCGAAAATCATCTTTTTTGGTTTAAATAAAGAAACCATTTTTAATCTGGAATTTTTATATTCCGCTTAAAAAAGATTCGTTGTTGAAAATGTTACAAGATTAAAATTATGGTGTTTGAATATTAATGAATAAAAATTTATCGTTGAAAAATCAGGGAAGTCAAGGAATTTTCAGAATGAAGTTTTTCGGCCACTCTAATATTTTAGTTTCATATTAAGTAGGAAATTTAACTAATGTTGTGGACGAAAGTCATGTACCCGTATTATTTGAAAATTGCTGAATATTGGCCGATGATTACCCAAGGGAGATTCCTCGATTTCTGTCGTGGTCATCGCTTTAACCTCGCCGCTGTCCATGTTTATTTTTGCCCGTTTTTGCATGCCATGTATCAGTGTATATATTCCACAAAGATCTCTGTTATTACGCACCAAAATTGCAAAGACTTCACTATTGGATGTTGATAATACAGTTTGCCTTTCGGTTGGCACGGGCACAAGGGCGGGATATCTTTCTCTCACTTGAATTGGTGCATCGCGAGGAAAAGTGTATCTACGAATTTCGAATCGCCGATCCGGATTCGCGTGGGGAATAAGCCGAACAGATCTAAGTTCTCTGATTGTCAATCCTTGTAGGTGTAAAGAATGAGGATTGGCAGGAGGTGATCTGGACCTGGCACGAGAAGAAGATTCGGCAGAAAGAGCGGACCTGACAGGAGAAACCGAATGAGGTATGGCAAGAGAAAGAGTCAAGTCAAGTGAAGAAGAAGGCCTGCCACGAGGAAGACGAGGAGTGGAGGCTTCATTAGGTGAACGCTCTGACTGTGAACTCAACTCTGCAACAAAAAACAGAGAATTCAATTCAGAAAAACTCTTGGGAAACATAAACTCAAAAAACTCAACTTGTGTAACGGAATAGCCCAAAGATACTTCAAACGAGATAAATATTTTTCCAAAAATAAGTGTAATCGGCTCATCAGAGTCAGTTGTAAACAGAGAAAAAAAGAGGGAGAAAAAGTTTCCGTTTTGTATTCTCCTTCACAGATTTTATACTATTTCTTCTGTTCTCCGTTTTCAAAGAATTCCTCTTTTTTCCCCTTTCACTCTTTTCTAGCTTAAATGGAAACTGAATTAATAGAACCTAATATGAAACTCCAACTAATTGAGTTTAAACTTAACTTTTTTAGCTGAAAACTTTACTATTTTGTTTTTGGTTGGAAATTAATCTTTTTGGTTTAAAACTTTTATTTTTTGATTAAAAAATTTAATTATTCCGTTGAAAATTCATTTTGAATTATTGTTTTGTTGACAATTCATTCTTTTCGATTGAAAGTTAAACTTTTTGATTATATTTTGGTAATTGTTTTTCGATAATATTTTTTTTTATTGAAAATTATTTTCTGAATTGACGATTTAACCATTCCATTTTTAGTGAAGAATTAATCTTTTGCAATTGACAATTTAACTGTTTACGTAAAAATATATCTATTTTGCTAAAGCAAATAAGAGTAGATTTAAGACTTTCACGATGATCCATTATAATAAATTTAAATTAA
>CAKNYM010051709.1:93117-135209 GCA_932195095.1 Andricus curvator
CTTCAATATCAATACATTTCATTGAAGAGTAGGGAAGTTATAGTAATTTATATATTTTTCAAATAATTCTTTATAGTAAAAGTTTTCTCATTCTCGTAATTTAAAGTTGATGTGTGAATAGAAAAGTTGTGTTGATTCAAGACGAATCGATTGACTTATAACATTAATACATTTTACTGAAGAGCAAGGAAGCTATGGTAATGCATGATATTTGAAAGCACGGCTTTTCATAGTAAAACTTTTTTCAATAACATAATTCAAAATTAATGCAAGAACGGAGAAGATTTCTTGATTCGAAGCGCATCGATTGATCTGTAATAATAATAAACTTTATTGAAGATTTGTCAAGTTATGCTCATTTATAATATCTGAATCATCAGTTTTAAACAGACAAACTTTTTTCATCGACATAATTCAAAGTTGACGCAGGAATAGAAAAGACTTTTTGATCATAAATTCTCAAATAGAGTAATTCTGGCCATTTTTGTAAGGAAATCATAAAGCTGGGAAAGGGATAGGGCGCGACGGAACTTTTCCTTTCCCTTTTCCAGCTCGAAAAATTATTATTTCAAATACAACATTTGATTTGTCTGATTTGTCTTTGTATGTAAAACATTTTTTGTATTATTTTGTAATTTTGTATTTTTTGTAAATTTCTATCTTTAAATTGAGCAAATGAAGACTTTGGTTTGTATATTATTAAAAAAGATAACTAATGCTTCCTCTATGAGGAAGCAAATATATTTTCTAACGGGAAGCAAAGTGCTCGTGAAATGAGCACCATATAATTATAAATACAAACAAAGTGGAAACACTCGAGATCGAAATCACAGCTAGTTTCAAACTAATAATATTAATCTTCGATTTACTGTATGAAAAAAATAATGTAGAAAGTTGCTTACTACTTTTTTTTGTCAAAAAATGATTTATTTCATTGAAAGTAATGTTTTGTAAGATTCTTACAAAAATCATATTTCCATTAAAACAGGCTTCAAAGAGAGTACAAATTAATTTTTCGGCTTCTCATTTCTTTGAAAAATATAAATTTGTTTGAAATTTATTGAAATTGAAAAATTATACAAAATGCATTTTAAAATTATTGAATTTCTTGCTAAAAGTGATAGAATGTAAAATTTTAATTATATTATGTTTAAATGCTTATCAATAATACTTCTTTTGGCTGCTGGTCTGCACTGTTAGAAAAGGCTCTCTTGTATTCCTCAGCATGGAATTTTTTTAAATATCAGGTAGTTCCAGTTGTATTCCCATCCATTATTTTCATTATAATTTCCAACTTTTGTGCAGAGCAAGCCTGACATTTCGCGAATTTCTTTTTATCCGTGTATCCGCATTCAAAAATACTTCCTTTCTCCTTCTTTTTGTCACTGATTACGATTCAGATGCATCTTCATCAATCATCAGTTCATTACTCAGAAGATTGAATTATATAATATATTCAAAAATATATCTCAAATGAATTTCGAATGATAATTCTTATTGTTTATATAAGTTTATTATTTTAGATTTTACTAAGAATACATTATTATTAGTATTTTATTATTTTTCAGTATTGTTGCTTATTTAAAATTATGTATCCACCCCGTAGATTTTCTTTTCCCTACATAGCTTGTATCTTCTGCCATCCTTCTCCAGATTGTGTTTAATCGTTAAATTAAAAATTTAAGATGAACAGATTTAACGTTAAATTAAACGTTAAATCCAAATAATCTTTGGCAGCAGAGCTCTGTCACTGAAAGGCTGTCACAAGTGACGTTTCTCGATTATTTTCAAGGACCTCGTTCGATATCTTTCGAAAAATGAGACGATACGATTATAAATTTAACAAATGAATACACGAGATGATCGTTCGAAAAAAGGGGCTGATAACGAACGACGTCGAGTGAAACAGTTGAGTTTCTCCTGTTGATGTGAATCACTAGCCGGAAATAATAATAAAATTGCAATTAAGCAAATCAGTTACTTTTATAAACTAGCGAAAAATTACAAACATTTTACAAATCGTATTAAGTGATAAACACCTTATTACCAACATCATATTACATTTGCAAACTGTTTCCAATTGGAAACGTGATTAATTATAAACGAATTATTATTTTGTTTATCACTTCCGAGTCGAAATCTAACAAATATTAAATTTGCAAAACGTTGCGCTAATCGTACTGAGTGATAATTAACTTAGTACTAACATCATATTAGATTTGCAAACTGTTTACTACCTTGAAACAAGCTAGGTACAGTGAAATTCTTAACGGCAAACACTTTCACGCAAAACAGAAGTCCCGGGCGCAATCACCAAATTACAGATCTTAAAGGTTCGATCTGTAATTGTAAACGGTTTATGCACAAACGCAGCGGAAGAACAAAGACTGAGCGCAAAGCGCGAGACCTAAAAGAAGCGCACCCATGCAGCGTGCAGATTTTTAAAAATAATTTTATTATTAATAATTTATATTGTATTACAGTACGTCACAAAAACATATAAAATTCTTATTTATTTGACTTTTATGGCATTTATTTATGTATTTTTTGGCACTGATTCGGAAATTTTACATTATTTATTTCGTAGTAGCAATATTTTCGGAGATGTTCAAAATTCAATGTCCAGTGTCACATAAAAAACAAAAAACCATGTTGCGTAAACATCAGGTCATTTTCGCTTTTTAAACCTGTTTTAAGAAAAACGCGAGAAGATAGAACATTTTCGCCTTCAGATACGTATTCTAAAGAAAAAATACTGGAATGTCCAATCAATTATTGATAAAAAAAATCTTATCACTCCATGAGTTCTCCATGAGTTCTCTCTTTTTTAGATTTCTTTCATGATAATGCATTATGAAACCGTCCGATTGAATAATCCTCATGTGCGATTCTATGTTTTCAAAGGACTGCGTGATATCTAAAACTTATATGGAAATTATATCACGTTTATTATTATTTCAAGGCAACTATAGGTACGTACTTCAAGTTTTCAACATTCAAATGACCGAAATATTATATCACTAATAGTTAGCATTACTACAGGTTTTTAACTAAAATTACCAGGCACAAAATTTAGTTTTTGCGGCATATATGAGCACTAAATAAGCACTGAATTCCTGCGCCAAGTACAATGTGATTCCACTTATAGTTGCCGATTGTCACATACAAGAGTCATCTGAATCCAGCATTGCTACACGTTTTTGTTAAAAAAAAGTTCCCGGATTTCGTGCATAGCACGAATCCAGAGCACTTAATTAGCACTGAATTCCTGCGCAAAAATGAATTTGATACCACTTATAGTTTCCGAGTTTCGCATACCGAAGTTGTGGCTTCAGGTGAAGCTAGCATTACTACATATTTTTCACCAAAATTACCGGGCACAAAATTTTTTTCTGCAGCATAAATGAGCACAAAATAAGCACTCAATTATAACATAGCGCCCATATGGATATGACAATGTTGTAATACCAACTTCCGGGACCTGAAATGTTTGTATTTTTTCGCTGGTTTGAAAAAGTACCTAATTTTTTTAATTGCAATTTCAATATTGTTGTCGGTCCCCGTGTAGAAAAATTTCGTGGCGCTGTACTGTTTCTGTCAAGTCCGCCTTGAGTTCACACTGGCGCGCCACAGGCTGACTGTCCAGTGACTAGACTGGGATGTTACGCTCGGATCGACTAGTTTCTAGACAGATCGGCTATTTTGATAAAAAAATAATGAACAATTAAATAATACTATTATTTTTCATACGATAAAGGTTCAATATATAAATTTTTCAGTTGATTAAAAATATAAAAAAAGTTTTTGTACCAAAAAAAATGAGTTTCCGCAAATATCTTGTACATACGCCGGGTGTCGAAATTCTGATGTAACTTCCTATTATATTGTTGTAACTATGTCCCGTCGCCTTAATACCTCGGCCACCTAAAAGCTAAATTTTCTTTCATTTTGTCGGATATGCAATTCCATTCATTACATCCCAATATTTATTTCAATAAAACATGTACAATTTTTAAACATTCAAAGTGCTTGATGTGTGAATAAATCATTGAAAATAATAACGTTTGTATGATTTGACTTGCTATTAGACTATGAAATAATGATTGTTTATTATTTCAAATAATCAATACGTTAGGCTCAATTATCATTTACGCAATAAATAAATAATTAGGATAAATTAAATGAGTCATTTATAATAATATTTGATTTTTTGGAATATCGTCAATATTATACATAGCATTATACATATTATAATTATTATAAATTCAATAAAAATTCATTAAAACTCTACTATACCTATAATTTAATTGAAAGGAAACGTTCTTGAACATTCTTGAAGAAAATCGTTCTTAAGAATAGAGAATAGAGAGAATAGATGCTGGAGCATCTGTGCAATTGCGTATTGTGATTTCCTCAATCATTTATTCAAAAATGATTATTTTCTGAATTCACCTGTGTAATTTTTGCTCAAGTCCAAACCGTGATTCTATCTAGAAACTAGCTGAAATCTGAACAATCTTCATATATTCAAATTCGTAACGAACTCCTAGATAGCGCCAAGACTGGGACTAGACAGCAGAAAGGTTTGCATCAAACACGTAGCAAAACTAGACAGCGCCAGTGTAGCGTCAGGCTAGTTTTGCGTGAATAGACAGGCTTGAGAAAAACTGTACTGGCTTCATCATGATTCAAGACTGCCACGAAATTTTCCCAAACGGGTCGTGCAACGTTTTGCAAATTTAATATTTTTACGATTTTGACATTTCCAACATTTGCTACCCAAAAACGCCACATTTGCTATTCTTGCAGGAATTTAATGAGTCGAATTGCAAAAAATGCAACATCAATTTAAAAAACGATGATTTGAGTTATGCATACAGTTTTCTAAGTCATATAATAGTCTCTTCTCAATAGAAAGAAGCAGAAACAACATTTTGCAAAACCTTCGGTATTTTCGCTTGGGAGTGATAAACAAAATAATAATTTGTTTAAAATTAGTAATGTCGCCAAGTTGTAAATAGTTTCCAAATATAATGTGACGTTGGTAATAAGTTATTTATCACTTAGTGCGATTTGCAAAATGTTTGAAATTTTTCGCTAGTTTACAAAAGTAACTAATTTGTTCAATTGCAGCTCTAATATTATTGCCGGCCATACAACGTTTTTTAAATTTGATAATTTTTATATCTCGACATTCCTAACTTTTTCTACCCAAAAACGAAATCTTCGCAATTTCCGCTGAAATTTTAGTAGTCGAATTGCAAAAAATGTAACAATTATTTTAAAAACGATATTTTGCGTTATGTATTTAGTTTTGCAAATCATACAATAGTTTCCTTTCAATGGAAAAAAGAAGAAACAACTTTGTGCAAAACCTTTGGTATTTTCGCTCAGGAGTGATTAACAAAATGTTAATTTGTTTATAATTAATAATGTTGCCGCATCAAGAACGTTTTGCAAATTCAATACAGGATAGAGACTGAGCTTATAGTTACTCAAGTTTGCAAAATGTTTTGAATTTTCGTTGAGCAATGGGGGGAAAACTTTGCAAATTAATTTTTTGAAACAAAATGGCGACCCGACCACGTTCAACATATAAAAAGACAACTGTACAATTTGTTTGAAGAACTTCGGATATTTGTAAATTGACTTAATTTTTATGTCTAATTCCACTGGCCTGAAGCCTCAGGAGTCAAAATTGGTAAAACAGCCAATGTTTAAAATTTTGTGTTTGGTATTTAGTGAAATTATCTTTAGAACATGTGGTTTAAAGATTTTTTTCGAGCATGTGTGGACTTTTTAAATATAGAAATGCACTAGAAAGAAATCGACAAGATCTAGGAATCGAAATGAGATTTACAGTCATTTTTTAAATTTTGGAATTTGGTATTTGACATGATACATTTTTTTCACCTGTAATTTCAGAATTTTTTTCTATGTTTGGAGTTCTTAAAATTAGTAATACACGAGAAAAAAATGCGCTAGACTCAGGAGTCGAAATTACAATTACAGTGGTTTTTATAAATTTGGAATTCCTCATTTAATAGAATTATCGTCTTCACTTGTGATTTTATAATTTTCTTGAGCATGTCAGGAATTTCTAAGCATAGAAATACTCCAGAAAAAAATCGACAAGGCCCAGGAATAAAAAAAATAAAATAAAAAATTACTTTTATTCTAATTTAGACTAGTGGGTATTGTGAATTTACATTTAAAAACCTCACACGTGCTCAGAAATATGTTTAATCCACAAGTTATAAAGATTATTTCATTAAATACCAAAATCAAGATTTTAAAAAGTAAATGGGAATTATTTTTCAGAAAAATGATTGATTTGAATCTCCAAAAAATTAAGAAGATTTTTCTGAAATTTAGGTATGCAAAGAAAATTAAACCTCAAGAAAAGTCTAAAACTCTGCAAATAAGAAAATTTTTCAACCTTTTTTTCGCGCACGGGTAACCAATCTGCACGTGGATCGATTTCAAATTAATTATACTTCTTTAGAACCCTAATACGCTAATTTTACGCATTGTAGCGATATCAAATTCCAAAAGTATTTATTTTGGACCCACTCTACTGGGAAATTGGAGAAGAATTTTATTATTTACCGAGCTTACCGTAAAAAGTAGTAAATAGAAATGAATAGGTTCGGATTTTTAACGAATCTCACAAATCCCTGTAAGACTGAAGATGGTTTGAAAAGGTAGGTATAATTTCGTCGCCATCGTGTCCCAGAAAATTGGACACTTTTGAAGAGACAGGTGTACTACCTGAGGTGGCAATGTCGCCCTCATGCCGGAACCCTTCCCTCTCACCATAAACTGCAACTGAAATATTGCACCTTCCAAAAGGAAAAACAACAGCCCTAGTGCGTACCTATTGTTTTGTTCAAATCGAGTTCCAACAGTATATTCTGTTTCAAACTTTGGATTTAAAAATTTTTGAAATGCAATTCATTTAATTTAAAATTAATTAATTTAATTTAATTTAGTTTAGAAAAAAATTAAAATTAAAATTTTAATTTAATTTTTAAATTTTAATATCTAGGTTTAACCCCCTAATATTTGTAGATCATCCTTCTAATTTCTATTTGTTTCAGCGTATACTATAAAACTGAATAATGGATGATATATATTTAGTAATAAAGAAAATTATATTTCTCTCAAATTCATGATTTTAGCACTCTTTCAACATAATATATTCAATTTTCAAGCGATATTCAAGTTGAAATATATCAAGAATTATTGAAGCTTCTGTTTGGAAACTATACAAATTTGCAACAGTAGTCAGTATACGATTGAAATGTAGATTTGTCCATTTTTTAATATTCTAATTTGAAAATATTTAATTGTCGGAAAGAAAATCGTAAATGTCTTATAACCGAAAGCCTAAGATGGAAATAAAGAATAGGTGAATTTAAAGTATTATGAATAAATTTGTGTTATATTAGCCGTTGGGACTATTTTTATATTCATATACTGAAGACGTTGGACATGTTATTTTAGGCAATCAA
The DNA here is from genome assembly GCA_932195095.1 of Andricus curvator. Taxonomy (NCBI): domain Eukaryota; kingdom Metazoa; phylum Arthropoda; class Insecta; order Hymenoptera; family Cynipidae; genus Andricus; species Andricus curvator. Next base: position 100,632 of record CAKNYM010051709.1, read on the forward strand.
CGAAAAGGTTCAAAAATAGTTCACGAGGGAACGTGCATTTTTTATGAACTAGCTGTAATTGCCTGGATTTTTATTTCATAACATTGAAGAAATTTGAAAATACGTTATTAAAGGACCCCGCACCAAATGTACAGAAAAAAGCCTTATGATAAAAAATTCTAAAAAAAAAATTTTCTTGTATTTTCGAACCTGCAAACTAAAAATTCGAAAGAAAAATGTCAGAAAGATGGACAGTTTTTAGACAAACACTTGTCCAAAGTTTCGATTTTTACATGTATTTTAATGGAAAAATGCTTATTTTAGCAAAATGTTTTTTTTTCTCAAAAACGCTATGATAGATTTGACTGAAACTTTTATATTTTGACGATCAGGCGTACCGAATCAAAAGATTTATACCCACGAACTGGAAAGGTTAACGATTCTTTGGATATACAGCATGTTTTTGGGGGTATTTTTATACACTAAACATCCAAGTAACATATGTAAATCATCATTTTTTAGTAACTAAAATCAATAGACATTTTTATTCAATTGCTACGGTATGAAACGACTTTCCAATAAGTGGAGTTAGGGTACATAGCAAGAATATGTTTTGACCTGATTTTAGGGGATGTTTTACCATCCCTTAAACAATGAGTCTGAAGTTCCTAACGCATTAATCAATAACGAAAAATAATTTTATTTTTAAATGCATGTAAGCTGCTATTTTATTGCAGAAAATATTCGCGTACAACCGTAAAAACTTCTTAAAGCACTTTTAACCCCTCATCAGAAATAAAACTCACCCAAGCTACCCCTAAATATTCTGAAAATTCAACAAAACCAACCTGATTCAAAAATCCGCCCAGTTTTTTGCTGATAATAATTTCAATTGATGCCAAAGGGGCACACATAAAGTCTTAACCCTTCAGCACATGTAGAACTCACCCCAGCCACCCACGAATATTTTTAAAGTTCAATAAAATCACCATAATTACAAATTGCACCAGGATTTTTCCGAAAATGTTTTTAGTTGATGCCAAAGGGGCAAAAAAATGTTTCAAAACCTCAGCACATATAGAACTCACCCCAGTCACCCCTAAATATTTTTAAAATTCGATACAATCATTTTCCATTAAAATATATATAAAAACTCGAACTTTGATAAGTGCGTATCTGAAAACTATCCTTTCTTCTTACTTTTTTTAATTCATTGAATTTTTAAAATATTTAAAAATATTTAGACTTGGATGAGTTCCACATGTACTGAGGTGTTGAGACTTTTTGTGTGAATCGTTCGCATCAATTGAAAAAATTATCATCAAAATCCTGGCTTATTTTGGAATTTGGCTGTTTATATTGAATTTTATAAATATTTAGGGGTGACTGGGGTGAGTTCAACATGTTCTGAGGGGTTGTGACATTTTTTTGCCCCTTTGGCATCAACTGAAAACATTGTCAGAAAAAAACTGGCGTACTCTGGGATTAGGGTGATTGTATTGAATTTTAAAAATATTTAGTGGTGACTGGGGTGAGTTCTATATGTGCTGAGGTTTTGAAACATTTTTTTGCCCCTTTGGCATCAACTAAAAACATTTTCAGAAGAATCCTGGTGTACTTTGAAATTAGGGTGATTGTATTGAATTTAAAAAATATTTAGGGATGACTGGGGTGAGTTCTATATGTGCTGAGGTTTTGAAACATTTTTTTGCCCCTTTGGCATCAACTGAAAACATTTTCGGAAAAATCCTGGTGTACTTTGAAATTATGGTGATTTTATTGAACTTTTAAAATATTCGGGGGTGGCTGGGCTGAGTACTACATGTGCTGAAGGGTGTTGACTTTATGTGTGCCCCTTTGGCATCAATTGAAATTATTATCAGCAAAAACTGGGCGGATTTTTGAATTAGGTTGGTTTTGTTGAATTTTAAAAATGTTTAGGGGTAGCTTGGGTGAGTTTTATATCTGATGAGGGGTTGAATGTGCTTGAAGAAGTTTTTAGGGTTGTACGCGACTATTTTCTGTAATAAAATAGCAGCAGTTAGGAACTTCAGACTCATTGTTTAAGGGATGGTAAAACATCCCCTAAAATTAGGTCAACACATATTCTTGCTATGTACCCTTACTCCACTTATTGGAAAGTCGTTTCATAACGTAGCAGTTGAATAAAAATCTCTATTGATTTTAGTTACTAAGAAATGATGATTTACATATGTTATTTGGATGTTTAGGGTACAAAAATACCCTCAAAAACATGCTGTATACCCAAAGAATTGTTAATCTTTCTAGTTCGTGGGTATGAATCTTTTGATTTGGTACGCCTGATCGTCAAAATATAAAAGTTTCAGTCAAATCTATCATAGCGTTTTTGAGAAAAAAAAACATTTTGCCAAAATAAGCATTTTTCCATTAAAATACATGTAAAAATCGAAACTTTGGACAAGTGTTTGTCTAAAAACTGTCCATCTTTCTGACATTTTTTTTCGAATTTTTAGTTTGCAGGTTCGAAAATACAAGAAAAAAATTTTTTTAGAATTTTTTATCATAAGGCTTTTTTCTGTACATTTGGTGCGGGGTCCTTTCTTCAAATATCAAGATATTAACAATTTTTCGAAATAATAATTGATAATTCCTAATTAAAAGCATTCGGAAAAATTTTCATCAGATGCTGTCGAAATAGGGAAATTTTGAAAGAAACTTTCCAAAATTGGACAGTTTCATTAGAAAGGAGTTTTTGTTGTATCAGTACTACTTCAAAGCATTCATAATTTAAAAATTTTATTTCTAATTGAAGAATCTCGAAATCGAAAGATTTCAGATTAAAATTTCGAGAACGGGACAATTCTAAACTGTTCAAAACTGAATAATTTCAGATTAACATTTTGAAAATTAGATCATATAAAATTCAACTAAATTCGAGTTGTGTTATTTATCATTCGAAGCGTTCAAATTTTAATAATTTAAAATTTCAAACTTTGGAATTTGAACAATTCAAAATTAAAAGTGATTATAATCCTGCAATTAGAAACTGAAAAACTGAATTGAATTGTTCAAAGTCAAAGCTTCTGAAATTTCAGAATTTTAAATTGTTAGTACAAGCTGAAAAAATTTTCAATTATATAGACTTTTACAATTGAATTATTCTACAAAAATGTAAGAAATAAAGTAATTTTGAGCACGCAACAATAAAAATAAAAACATTTCTAATACGGAGCGTTGAAAATTGAGCAAATCTCAAATCATTTAGAACTGATCCAATTTTCAATTACTTAGAATTGCGATATTATAACGTTTTTATACTCTTCACCTTTAAATTTTAAATTGTTTCAAGTACATTAAAATCGTCTCAAAATTAATATTCTGCAAATTGTCAACTATACTTTTCTGAATTTCAACAATTCAATTTCAATTGCAAAATTAATCCTGTTGAAAGAGAAAGATGGAAAATTCAGCGTTCAACATGAGAATTGGAAACTCTAAAATTTTAACCAGTCAGAATTCAAACAATTTATTCAATTACCAAGGTCTCAATTTCATATCAAACAATTTTCATCTGTTTTGATTCTAAGTAACATATAATTTCTAACTTTTTAAATATAAATCGTTTAGCTTTCAACACTTCATTCAGAATCATTATTCATTCTTTGAATCTTCCAATCAAATATATTTGAAATGATTCATTCGTGAAAATCTTCAACTAAAAGTTTAAATATTATTACGTTGGAAATTTTTAAATATAATGCAAAAGAAGATCTCTATGCTTCCAATTTTTTAAATTGCACCATTTAAATTGAAAAAAGCAGAAAATATTTGTATTTAACATTGAAACCAAACAACTCAGCAAATTTTGCAATTTTAAATGATTTGATAGTGTAACTAAATTACCATTTTCAATATGTATGTAATATTGTATCATTATTTTAGTTGGCTGAATTAATTTCCAGACGGGCAGGCTGTGCATGCTCAAGGCATAGAATCATTTTTGCAAGAAATATTTTTTTTTTAAAAGAATTTTAGACGACACGTATTTCACAAATTTAATGAAAATTTCATTCTAAAGATGGGAGTATTTGAACTTTCAAAACCTGTGATGCCCTTTATCAAGAATTTATCGAGAGGAAAAAATCGATATGTGCAGTATCTAAAACAACATAGAAATTTTACATGTTATTTTCGACTCTGATAGATCTTTTCATTCTAGTTTGAAAACTATATTAATATCATATATATTAATGTCAGATAGTTGCGCTTTTTTCCTGAAATTTTTAACTTTTTGGCACCCTTCACTTAGTGATGTGATAATCAATGCAAGTTAATGAAAATAGTTGTTTAAACAATTTACTATTTTTAAAAACTATCTCCTCTCAGATAAGTGTTAGAAAGTTCCGGTTTTTTCTGAAATGGTTGACTTTGCTTTGCCTTGTTAGTTATGAACGAATACTATATAAACATGAGAGAAAAACATATTTTGAACAATCTTTTTTTTTCGTGAGTATATTTTGCTGGGAGGGGGCTGATATCAAAATATGTTCAATTAAAAATTTTCTCCTACGCTCTGCAATGAACTTTTGGTTATAATTGAACACAAAATTGTTACAAGTCATATGCAGACCTAGTCCTCCCACCTACTCTATTTCATTCCTTGTTTATGTCTCTTGTGTAAGATAGCTTTTTTGTGAATAATTTTTTCAAACATTGCGAAAAGAGCAAAAATAATTCACTTAAAAAAGTAAAATATCATTTCAAAAATTATTTTTGTTGAGGTTCACTTGTTATTTGTTCATCACTGAAAAGTCAAAGCAAAATCAAGATTACAAAAAAAAACTTTCTAGCATTACTCTTAGCACTTATCTGAGTGAAGATGGTTATAAACAATTAAAAATTATTTGAAAAATTATGTTCGTTGAACTGGCTTTAATTGAAAATTGAACACAAAATGAAAAATTAAAAACAAACTAGAATTGTCTAGCATTGTTTACAAACCCCAAAAAATCATGATTAGCGCTAAAAACTCGCAAAACCCATTTTTTCACGTATCGGTTTTTTTGGGACCCTATAAAACAGACTTAGGTGGGTGATATTTGATAATGAATATATTTGACTTGTATTCTATGGCTATTTGTGAAGAGAAGTATTGGGTTTCAACTCCATTCAGCTAATATTGACGATTCTAAATAAAATGTACAACAACGTCACTTTTCCTGATGGGAAATACGTACTAAACTTCAAGGGCTTGCGACACATCTGAATATCATTTTTTTTAAACCGAAAAAATGTATTTTTTGTGTGTATTGAAACAAATTTCCGGTAACAAATTTTGACCAACCTCAATTGTATATTGTCTCCGACGAGACGCATTTTCTCCGAGGAAGGATCCCCCCCTTTCCCCTTCCGGAGCTAATATTAAAATATTTGCAACTCCAAATTTTTCTATTACGTTTTACAATAAACTTCTTGTTGTAATGCAAAAAAAAACTTTCAAAAGTCATTAAATGACCTAGATCTACCACCTCACTAAGTTTAAAGTGGACAAAAAGTAAAAAATTTCAGAAGAAAACCGCAACTATCTGGCAATAATATAGATGAAGATAGTTATAAACAACAATAATTTGTTCGTACAATTATTTTTGCTCAACTCAAATGATTATTAGGTCACTCCAGGTGAAAAATGGACAAATAGTTGAAAATTTCAGAAAAAACAGCAACTTTCTACCATGAAGCAAAGATAATATCATTAGCAATAATAATAAATTGTTCGAACAATTATTTTTGTTAAATTTGATTGAATATCACTTTACTTTAATCAGAAATTAGAACAAAAGTCAAAAATGTTAGAGAAAACCGCAACTTTCTAGCATTTATCTAAGAGAAGATAGCTAATAACAATAGTAATTTGTTTAAACAATTTTTTTCTGAACCAAAATGAATATTAACTCATTTCAAGTGATAAGTGGACAAAAAGTTACAAGTTTTAGAAAAAACCGCGGTTTCTAGCATTATTGAAAGAGAATATCTTTAACAATAATAACAAATATGTTAAACAATTTTTTTATCAACATAAATTATGTATCAACTTGCTCTCATTGAAAATTGGACAAAAAGTGCAATTTAAAAAAAAAAACGCGACTTTCAAACTCTATTCTAAGCGAAAATTGCTAAAAACAATAGTAAATTGTTTGAACAATTTATTTAGGCATCTAATTGTCAGTATAAATTAGTATTTCATGTATCAGTAGAAATTTGAATTTAAAAAACCGCAAGCAAATCATAATTAGCGCCAAAAACGAATATACGAGAGATCTCTGAAGCGACATATTATAATAAATAACTGTTTAAAAAATAATTTCTTCTAAACTAATGATATTTCGAATGAGCTTAGTTCTCTGGTTATGAATCAATTGTCAGATCACATAGATACCTGGGAGACATGGACGCCAGGTAAGAATTCTACCTCCCAGACGTGGCAACACCGCTGGAGGTGAGTACGTATAACGTCTAACGCGCTTCCTTATATATAGAGGAGGTCACTTCGTACATCCAGTATCACAAATATATATAAATTTCAAAATGAAAAATTGTTACCCCTCTTTTGAGAAACCTGATCAGAAGGCCCCCCTCAACGTATATATGCATATAAATTTCAAATATTTTCACGGAAAAAAGCGGAGGCGAGAACGTAGGGTCAACTACACGGAGGTGGCAACGTACAGTCTATACATATATATATATATATATATATATATATATATTAAAAATTTCTAAATATTTAAAAAGATTTGAAAGGTTTCTGATTTAGAACAGGGAATTTTGGTAATTAAAATGATACTTCTGTATTCGAACAGAGATTTGTTTTTCATTCTTATAAATGAGAAATAAAATTCTTTTCCAAACTTCCCTTTCCACGTCAAAAATGCCCCACTCCAAGCCAGATTATAATTATTCACGAAAATGCAATGTTCCAACCTAAAAATTATATTTCTTCATTGAAATTCTAGTCAGAAGTTCCTGAAAAATGTATTACGTATTTCGTGAATGGCCCCTGAACATGACGGAGAAAGATTACATTTTGGACAAAATTGATTGCAAAGCACGAGATACGTAATAAGAAAGTGCCCGTTAAAGCCAAAGAAGCTTTAACAAAAGAGAATTGACAATCTCAAAATTACAGTGGTCGATGCTTTCGCCTTTAATTTCAAAAGTTCTGTGCATAAATGTGAGGAAAATACAAAGACCGAGCTCATAGCGCGAACCGCGAGAACCCACAGTCGCTCGCCCTACTATAGGTTTCGGTAATGTTGACCTCTCTACAAAATTTTGAATAAGTCAGAGTAGAAAAGTCGCTGAAGAAAGTCACAAACTTCACTGTAAAGATAATTTTATTGCGAACAAATTCTATATTCATGACACAGTTTTCTTTTTGTGGGAGTGTTTAAAAAGAGCCGATTAGTGAAAATGGTTGAAACGGAAGGTGACAATAACGGATCAGAGCCAAACGCTAACAATCGCCCAAATTCGATCGACCGAGTGAGAGTAAAAGTACCCCTTTTTTGGCGAAAAGATGCCGAAATGTGGTTCGCGCATGTTAAAACACAGTTCGCGCTCGCGGGCATCATTGCGGACAAAATGAAATTTAATTACGTTTTCTGAAATCTCGACGCGCAATTCGCCTCCGAAGTTCAAAATATTCTCACGACTTCCCCAGGCGACGGCAAGTACGAAAAATTGAAGAGCGAGCTGATTCGTCGTCTCGGAAACTTCGCAAGACGAGGAAACGCGAGAACTTTTGGAAAACCGACAAAACGGTGACAGAAGGCCTTCACAATTTTTAAGTCATTTAGAGGGACTAGCGGGCCGAGTGTTCTCGGAAGAAGCTCTCCGTTCTATTTGGCAGAATCGATTGCCCTCGTCAATGCAGGCGATCCTCGCGAGCCAGAAGCAGGCTACCTTAGAGCAAACGGTAGAACTCGCGAACGCGATCGCGATAACGAATCCACCAGGGCGTGTAGACGTGGCATCGACGGCAACCTCAAGTATAACCCCGTTGCAGGCCATGGTCGAGCAGCTAACGGTTCAAACGCGATTGGAATTTGTTGGTACCACGAAAAATACGGGGACCAGGCTGGATATTGCAGAGCCCCATGTATATTTCAATCGGGAAACGACCACAGCCAGCGCTGAATGAGGCCAGCGACCAACGCCCGAAGTCTCGCCGCCTCCTTGTCACTGACAGGAAGACGAAAACGCAGTTCTAAGTGTATACTGGCGCAGACAACTGCGTATACCCTCGCTCATTCATGCGCGGACAACGACAAAGGAAAAATTACGAACTTTACGCGGTCAACGATACGCTCATACCGACTTTAAGGTTCGAAAATTTTACTTCAGATTTAGGTCTCAGGAGAGAGTTCACCTGGCGGTTTGTGATTGTCGATGTTTCAAGGCCTATCCTGGAAGCATACTTCATGCACCACTACGCACTTCTAGTGTATATACGGAATAAAAAGCTTCTGGACACTAGCACGACGCTTGCCACCTCAGGTCGAGTCGCTGCGTGCAAGACAAGCTGGTTAGGCATCCATGCGATTAGTGGATCGTCCCCGTGGTCAGAACTTTTACAATAATATCCAGATATCACGAAACCTGTGGGAACGTTCGGCGAACCCAAGTACTCGACAAACCATTCCATCCATACTACTCCAGGTCTACCAGTTTCTGAGAAACCCAGAAGGATTGCTCCCGATCGACTGAAGCAGGCCAAACACGAATTTCAGCAAATGGTACAAATGGGACTGACACGACCTTCCAAGTGCAGCTGGTCATCGCCACTCCACGTGGTTTCAAAGAAAGACAACCAGTAGGGATCCTGTAGCGATTACAGACGGCTCAATGACAGGACAATACCGGACAAGTACCCAGTTCCGCATGTGCAGGATTTCGCTTCTACTCTCCATGGGAAAACCATTTTTTCCACCATCGATCTTCTTAGGGCTTATAACCAGATTCCCGTGGCCGAGGAAGACAAAGCGAAAACAGCCATCACGACGCCTTTTGGACTCTTCAAGTTTCCCTTTATGTCGTTCGGTCTCAGAAATGCTGCGCAAACTTGCCAGCGATTCATGAACACAAGAAACACCTTCGCCAGGTGTCAGGGGAGTACCTTCGGTAATGTTCTTAGGATTCTAAGTAACAGCTCAAGCTGTAAGACTTCTTCCTGAGAAACTGGAGGCAGTTCTGAACTTTCCGAGGCCCGAGACCACCAAGCAGATGCGACGTTTTTTAGCACCAAGCGCACCCCTTGCATTGTTTTCGGACGTTTCCAACTTCGCGGTCGGGGCCGTACCTCAACAACACGTAAACGGAGGATGCCAACCCCAAGGGTATTTTTCCAAAAAGCTGAGCACCGCGGAATGTAAATATAGTGCTTAAATTCGCAAACTTCTAGCGATTAACAAGGGGATCAAGCATTTTAGGTTCATGGTGGCAGGTAGAGACTTTATCACGTTCACAGATCACAAGCCGCTCATCTTTGCTTTTCAACAGAAATCAGATAAGTGTACCCCACGACAGTTTAGGTACCTCGATTTTATCGGACAGTTTACCACGGATATTAGACACATACCGGGTAGTGAAAATGTCGTGGCCGACGCTCTCTGCAGAATAGAGGAACGTTCAACTGGAATCCATTTTGCCGCCCTTTCCCAGGGACAGGAGACTGACCTGGAGATTCGACAGTTAGTAAGTTCAGGTACAGCCTTGCAGCTTAAAAGAGTACAACTTCCAGGAACATATACGACTCTGTACTGCGACATCTCGACGCCTACAGTTCGCCCCTTCATAACGAAATCTTTTTGTCGAACGGTCTTAAATTCTTTACACCAGCTCTCGCACCCAGGTATTAAGGCGATGGCAAAGCTAGTCGCTCAACGCTACGGCTGGCCTCGCGTTCAGGCTGACTGCCACAGCTGGGCTGGAGCTTGCATGCAGTGCCAGCGCGCAAGAGTATCGAGACATGTATCTTCACCTATAGCAGCTTTCGTTCATCCATCACCCACGTTTGAGCACGTACACATAGTCATTGTGGGACTTTCGTCGGCCAATTCTCTCGCTGGCCTGAGGCAATTCCTATCGAGGACATCGAGGCAACCACAGTGGCAAGAGCTTTTCTTTCCGGATGAGTTGCTAGGTTTAAAACTCCCCTTCACATCACAACAGATCAAGGCCGACAATTCGAGTTGCACATCTTCCGTGAATTAAACAGATTACTCGGAACCCAGCACCTTCGCACTACAGCGTACCACAGAGCTTCAAACGGCCTGGTAAAACGCCTAGTTCTCCTAGGAATTCGATCATAATAGAATAGAACCAGCTTGATAGAATTTTTTCATAGATTTTTTTAAAGCACGTGACGAGTACGGCAGTTGTTTGAAATTTTCCGAGTTGTTTGCACCAACTTTGAACCGACGTTAGAATGATGGATAATTACCTTTAAAATAAATCCAAGAAATTGAGATTTTACCTTCAAGTTCGGCTTATCAGACGGAGAATTTTATTCCGTTTTGCGTTATCATGAGGAAGATATTTTCATGTTGATATTATAAAAATTAAGTCACATTAGCAATAGCTCAAAGAATACGAATATATATAATTTCCGCTGGTAGTGTATTTGTGATGTTTGGAAAAAGTTATGCACTTCATATGAAGATAAAAAAAATTGACGTAAATGTTTATATTAATAACAAAAATTAACTTCATCAACTGCCATTTTCTTAATAATTAGAATAAATATTTTCTACGCCTCTGGGCAGTTATAAATTGTTGCTTCCGTATTTATTTTCAGGCTTCTGAAAGAGTTACTGATTTGGGACTGAGTGGAAGAAACTGAATGGGAACCCTGGAGCGGACACTTATATTGCCTGGATCAGTTGAATTGAAATTATTTTACAAAATTCCCGTTCCATATGCAAAATTATAATTAATTATAATTCTTAAGAAAAATTCCCGCTCCTGAAGTCTAAATAATAATTCTTCACGAAAATTCCCCGTTCTAAGTAACAATTTCAGGAATATTGTAACTCCCTTCTTTTCAAATTTGGAAGAGGAAAGTTTTCAATTTTTTGACGAATTCTGACTTGGAACATAAATTGTTTTTCTGAATCCCCTTCTTATGAGTCAGACTAAAAATTAATTTCTCAGACCAAAGTGATATAATATTCTTGTTAATAATTATTCGTCTTGTATTTCTATCTCCCTTCTTTGCTGTTGCTTTCTCCTGACCCTTATATTTTTAGTTCAAAATTGTATTATTTGGTTAAAAATTCAAAAATTTTGTTGAAATGTCATCCTGTTTGGTTGAAAATTCGTAGAAAATTAACTTTTGGTGAAAAATTAATTTTCTGATGTTGCAAATTCATCTGAAATCTTTCTTGGTTCAGAATTCAAATATTTTGTCGGAAATTCATCTTTTTTGGTTTAATTGAACTGGTTTTAATTGGAAATTAGAATTGTTTTTGGTTGAAATATCTAATATTATATTATTCTTTCAAAATTCGTATTTCTTGATTGAAGATTGAACTACTTCATTAAAGGTTGAACCACTTTGTTAATAAATCGTTTTTTGTTAAACTTTCATCATTTTACCTAAAAATTCATCTCTTTGTTTGAAAGCTTGATTAGGTTGTTGATAGTTCTTTTTTTTGTAAAAATTAATTTTTTTCGCTGAATATTTAACTTTTCCATTTTTAGTTGAAGACTGGTCTTCTTTAGTTGAAAATTCAACTATTTGTTTGAAATGTCATGTATTGGTTGAAAATTTTGTTGAAAATTTGTCTTTTTTGGTCGAAAATTATTCTTCTTGGTTGAGAATTCACTGAGAATTCAGGCTTTCTTCAAAAATTCATAAAAAATACAATTGTTACTATTTTTGAATGGAAGTTTCTTTATATTTTTAAACAGATCTTAAACTAAAAAAATACATGGTGACGAATTAAAAAAATAATAATGGGGGCTCTGTAGCATTTCAAAAAATGTGTCCCGGAAACGACATCCTCACCTGGCTGACATGATTCAGCTGCTCCAGGTCATCCGAAACAAAAAAATCGAAGAGATTCTCAAAATATACGAGTACGGCTATAGCCGGGACTGGAACAAATAAAAAATATTGGACATTGACAAAATGGCGCCCATTTGAAATTTTTTTTGCGAATTTTGACTTTTTTGGAGGTAGTTTTTGACTTGCTAAAAATTTAAAAATCATTATTTTCAATTTATTCTAGTTCGGGCTATAGCCTAACATCTGCTCAATATTTCCTTCAAATTTTAGCTAAATCGGTCCGGTGGTTTTGACGGAATCATGTCAGCCATTTTTAAAAATCGTGTTTTGAGAAAAACGACTTGCTCAACATGTAGCTTGACACTGGAAATTCAGACGTAACACTGAAAGTTTTGACTAGACCTTGGATACAAATCTATAAATGCTTTTGGAACATCGTATTCGGGAAGGAAACCCTATTTGAGACGAACAATGACTCTATTATACATATTTATGACCTGCCTGCCTGACAGCCGAGGCAGCCCTCCACAGCGTGCGGCTGAGTACTCTCCTCTCTGCGCAGTTGACCCTGCTGCAGATTAACGTCCAGAGAAAAGGAAAAATTGATCGTTGAAAAATCAGCGGACTTAAGAAATTTTGAGAATGAAGTTTTTCGGCCCAAATAATGTTTTAGTTTCATATCACGGAAAAAATTGAATTGATGTTGGGGACGAAAGTGGTCTACCCGTATTATCTGAAATTCGTTGAAGATTGGCCGATTGTTACCTAAGGGAGATTCCTCGATTTCTTCGGTAGTCATCACTTCAACCTTGCCGCTATCCATGTTTATTTTTGCCCGTTTTTGCATGCCATTTTTCAGTGTATATATTCCACAAAGATCTCTGTTATTTCGCACCAAAATTGCAAAGACTTCACCATTGGATGTCGATAATACAGTTTGCCTTTCGGTTGGCATGGGCACAAGGGCGTATCTTTCTCTCACTTGAATTGGTGCATCTCCAGGAAAAGTGTATCTGCGAATTTCGAATCGCCGATTCGGATTCGCGTGGGGAATAAGCTGAACAGGCCTAAGTTCTTTAATTGTAAATCCTTGTAGGTGTAAAGAATTTGGATTGGCAGGAGGAGACCTGGACCTGGCACGAAGAGAAGATTCGGCACGAAGAGAAGATTCGGCAGGAAGAGCAGACCTGACAGGAGAAACTGAATGAGGTATGGCAGGAGAAAGAGACAAGTCAAGAGAAAAAGAAGGTCCGTCACGAGGAACACGAGGAATAGAATCGCCATTAGGTGAACGCTCTAACTGTAAACTCAACTCTGCAACAAAAATCAGAGAATTCAATTTAGAAAAACTCTTGGAAAACATAAACTCTAAAAAGTCAACTTGTGTGACGGAATTGCCCAAAAATACTTCAAACGAGAGGAATATGTTTCCAAAAATAAGTGTAATCGGCTCATCAGAAACTAATTGAGTTAAAACTTAATTTTTTAGCTGAAAAGTCTACTATTTTCTTTCTGGTTGAAAATTAATCTTTTTGGTAGAATTTAATCTTGTTTTGTCAATTGTGCAACTAAAAATTAATTGATTAGTTAGTTAATGCAACTAAGCTTTATCTGTTTTGATTGATAATTATTTTTTCAACTAAAAATTTAAATATACCATTTTTGGTTGAATATTTAGCTTTCTTTTCCAAAAATTAAAATAATTGGTCGAAAGTTGAACTACTTTCTGAAAAATTAATATTTTTAATTCAAGATTCATAATTTTATTTAAACAGTCATCCCTTTTGTTGAAAATTGAACTAATATGTTTAAAATTCGATTTTTTTATTTGGTGGAAAATTGAACTTTTTGGTCGAAAATAAATCTTCTTGGTAAAAAATTAATCTTCTGGTTGAAAATTTATCATTTTTATTTGGAAATTCATTCTTGTTGAACTCTTTTGTTGAACATCCTTTTTTTTCGTAAAGATTCATAATTTTAGTTCAAAATTCAAATATTTTGTTGAAAAATTCAACTATCTTGTTGACAATTGATCCTTTTCGGTTACTATTTGATTATATTTTGGTAAGGGTTGTTTGATAATATTTTTTTGATTGAAAATTATTTTCTGAATTGAAGATTTAACCATTCCATTTTACGTTAACAATTAATATTTTTGAATTGAATGTTTATCTGTTTAGTTAAAAATATATGTATTTTGTTGAATCAATTGAGAATAGTTCAAATAAGAAGTGTTAAGCTCTTTCGTAAGAAAATGGGGGTGGAAGGGGGTTCGAGTCCGAGCCACGTGGTCTTACACTTAGGTTTAAAAAAAATGAAACGTATGGCCAGTTGATTTTCAAACCAGAAAGAAAAATTCAAAGATATTACAACTTAGAGGAAAGGCTATTTGTGGAGGAGCACGTAGAAGTGTACCAGATGTGCACGCGCACATATGGTACGAATTTCATATCAAAAGAGACACTTTGATTTCCATTTTTCTTTAACACATACATTATGGATTCTCCCAGAATAAATTCAGATTAAATTTGTATTGATTGTGGAAAAATTCAAATAAAGCTTAAAAGAAAATAGCAAAAGGGATAAAATATAAATTATATCGCAAAAATTTTGATTTGCGTATAGCTTGAAGAATGTACATAACATTACAGATATATTATATTATTATATTTACCAATAGAATTAAGGATAGATGCCGAGGACAAGACGAAAATAGAAACAATCCTCATCTTTTCTAATCAGAGGAAAAGCTGATTAATGTATTAATAAAGACTTGAATTGATAATATTTTAACAAATTAATATACCAGTTCTTTACTAGATTATATCGTATGTCTTACAGTCGTTATCTCCGAGATAATAGGCGCCTAGGTTTGTCCTGCTCGGATATTTACATTTCATTAAAGTGAGTTTCAAGGAAACAAATTTGATTACAATCAATCTCAATCTATTGTGCTCCGAGGCAAAAGCTCTGGATAGCTATGTGGCTCGCTGAACATAAGAGAATATAAGATTGACCACCTTTTGTACATAGACGATCTTCAACTCTTTGCTTCTCCAAAAAGGGACCTTAACATCCTTGTCGTGGTGATAAATATGTACGCTAAAGCGTTTGGCATTAGCTTTAGAAAAAAGACTAGAAGCTACATCGTTGTGAGACGATCAGGATGTTCAACTCATAGGTGAAAATACCATTCAACATCTTGGTAATGGAAGAATATATGCATATTTTGGAATACCGTAAGTGGAAACCCAAAATGTGCTATACACGTTTGGTGCAGTAAGATGGAACCTCGATGAGTTGAAGCAACTTTACTGAAGCACACGCAAGATGATGCCAATCTATCGAAGTCATTATCCTAGATCTTCCGTACCTCGAATATACATCCGTCGAGATAAAGGGGAAAGATGTTTGTTGAGCTTGGAGTCTCTTCATCGAAGAACGGTTCTGGCTACAGCCTGCTCAGTTCTAAATAGCACGGATTCTCTCATGCGACTCGGACGTCAACATGAAGTCGTTAATGCTGCGGCGTTTCTATACTGTGCCGCAGATAGGGCCGCAGAGGAGCTTGGTTCTTCATTTGACTCCAGCGACACTAAGCATGGCCTAGCATCACTACCACCTTTGCTGTTAAAAAAAATCATATACAAGCAGCAGAACATTCGCTTCAATTAAGAGTGCATGCTAACAAGCCCCTTCATCGTAAATTTTACGGCATTATACGTATAGAAGAGCTGTGGATGGGCCTATCCCACGTGTTGCAAGCAAGAGCCAGAAACACTTGGGCATGTTCTCAGTAGATGCTCAAAGTATGCATGCTACGTGTACATAGAAAGACACAATGCGGCTCTTACAGTGTTATATTACCATCTTCGGCACTTCTATGGTGTTGATCTAATGCCCGTCTTGCCATACGCCCAGGGGGAACTTGAGTCCGTTGTGGAAAATGATCAGTGTGAGATCTCCTGGACTTTCTCATTCTCCACCACCCAACGTATCAGTGATACAAAGCCTGATATTGTCCTCCAAGATCTCAAGACAAAGATCATTTACGTGATTGAATTCTCGGCACCTTCCGATGGTGATATCACGGCAAAGGAGGAAGAAAAACGGGCGAAATATCAATAGAGTTGCATACCGAGCGAGACGAGCGAGAAATGGACGAGAACGAGAATGATTCTCGTTTTAACATTCTAATTCTTGTCTCGTCTCGTCTCGATCAAGCGAGATTCTCGTAGTACGAGCGAGAACGATCGAGATGAAACTAAATCATACACAATTATTTTTATTTTAATATTTAATTTGAGAGAGAAGAATTTTGTTAAAAATAATGCAAAAACAGCAGGATGAATAAGCAGAAATTAAAGTATATCTTCTTGGAACGATTTCCGAAGTTCCATTGCGAACATCTAATCACCAGTATGTAAGGTTTCAGCTTGACGAAAAATCTCGATAAAGAATCTATAAACTTTTAGGCAACGTGAAAATCACATCTTTCGAAATCTTAAATCTACAGGATTTACAAAATAATTCACTATCTCAGTATCAAAGAGGGTTTCAACTGATGTTGCTCTATTTTACATGCGAATTTCACTAAAAAATATACAACATTATTGATATTAAAGTTAGATTTAGAAACTTTTGATAAATGAAAATTAATATACAAATAAAATCTCCCATGGTCGACAATAAAACTTTTTTTGAGCTCTTATGCACCCCATTACTAAAAAGTTTTTAAAAGTCAAATTAAAAAATTTTTGTTGAGCCAAATATTTTTTTAAATTTTGATCCCTCTAGTAGCTACATGAAAACCTATGTGACCATTATTAAGGATTCTTTGTGCTTTTCAATTTAAATTGAAGGTACAAGACCTCCGAAATGCGAGACTGGATTATAAAGATAGACATTATTTTCATAGATATGTAATGATTTATTAATTATTATAATGTGATTACTGAATACATCATTAAAAAATTCTGAAGTACAAATCACATTTTTTCCCGCATTTGTCGTTCAATTAAAGATGCCAAAGTACAAGAAGACCATGAGTTAAGCGTCATTAAGAATCTGATCGAATCATCACTTAGTTGATTTCGGTGTTTCCTAATGGTTAAGGAACCTCTAGAGAATAAACGCTCTGATGGAACCGATGTCGCAGAAATAGATAAATAGTCTCGGGCCATTCTAGCAAGATTTGGATATGTAGTTTGATGACTTCTCCACCATTCTAAAATATTTGTATTTCTGTCCGCTCGACCCTCTGCACAATAAAGATTAAATTCTCGTTGCCAATCTCCATAGCTACACGCACCATCAGGATTATCTTCGAACAATGAATCTACATCGATTAATTCGCTTTCCTCTAAGGCTATTTCATAAACCGCAGTTTGACTGGGACTTGCTTCGAGAACATCCTAATTATTTAAGAACTAAATTTAGATTAATATGTAGGAAAAATTATGTTTTTCAATGGATTACATTTTCAACTGTTTAAATAAAGAGTTATTTTCTAATTAATGTTAAATATAATTTGAAAGTACCAAAATCTTTACTTTCTGAAACGTGAGAATTTTCTTAGTATTGCAGCGGTCATGATCATATAAAGGCATGTTATAACTGGACAAAATTATAAACAGGAAAGTAGGAAAATTTTATTTAAAAATAAAATTGCAATCGTTTTCATATTGCTCATAAACTCATGATATTGTGAATTAGGCTTGAATTTTTGTCGATTGTGTTAAACAAAATTTGTTTGAATTATTTGTGATATACTTAAATAAGAAAGAAAAACAAAATTGGGAAAAACTATTTAAAAAATTATTTTAGGTTCAGATTTTTTAAATTCTGCAAAGCGTATGGATAATAAATTCACTGTAATTTGGAACCTGATTCTCCTGTTGCATTTGAAAATAATCGTTCTTGAAAACTCTTTTGAACTTTTCTACCGATTGCGCTTCCATTTCTTTACCCCATGAAGTTTTTTCGAAGGTTTCAATTTTGTGCCTTGGATCTAGTATCAGTACAGTGCAATACGTCCAATTTGTCTTTTTGTAATGCTTCATCAATTTTGCGTGTGCAGCTTCTAGAGCTGTTAACATATTGTCTTCTATCGGGTTTAGTTCAGACTTACTGCAGAGAGTGCTGATAGAGGCCTCTAATTTATCAAGAAGCATATTAAAGCCGAGAACTACTGCGTTTAATGTAGGATATTTTTCTCCACTAAATACCTTCGTGAGCACTTTAAAGTGTCGCAGATATTTATAAGTTTCTTTCAAAAGCTCCCACTCGCATTCTGTGATTCTAAAGTTTTTTAATCCTTGATTATGATCGCACAATAAATTTATCGCAAGTTGCATTCGGAGAGCGAGATAAATCATGTCATGCGTCGAATTCCACCTGGTGCTGACGTCAATATTAGGTGCTAACATTGTAATATTGCACGTTTCACAACACATTTTCAGTTTGTTTCGCCATTGTTCAGATCGTTTTATAATTTTGAAGAAACCTCTTAATTTTGATAAAGGTGACGTTGTAGGCATCGTTTCAACATCTTCTATTTCTTCGCCTTCCCCTATATCTTGATATTGACTGTTTTCCTCATTTTCTTCGACGCATGCATCATCTTCAACGTTCTTATTTTGGTTGTCAGCATCATCAATTTTGAGAACCTTCAACATGTCTTGGACAGAAAGATTCAAAATGTGAGCACCACAACGAAAGTGTTGGTTTTCAGAGTCGAATGTACGCAATAGGCCACTTAACTCCACCATAAATTTTGTATTTGCTGAAGCGTTGTCAACTGTTATTCCCATTATTTTGTTATTTAATTCATAATCATTAATAACTTTTAAAAAACAATTTGCAATATCTTTTCCCGTGTGTTCACCACGTGACGGACAGAAATCAATAACAAGGGATTGAAGAATCCAATTCTCATCGATAAAATGACCAGTGATTCCATAGTAACTTCGATTGGTGACAGACGTCCAGCCATCAAGAGTAAAAGAGATTCTAGACGTATTCGAACGGAGAATCGACATAACTATTTCTCGTTTTTCAATAAATTGATTTTCGATTAAAGCTTTTAATTGACTGCGCAGTGGTAAAGCAGCTGATGGATTTAAATAGTGAAATAGATCTTGTGAATCATCGTCATCAAAAAAATTGTATGGTAAATATTTCTTTACCACCCACTTGATCAACTTTTCAATAAATGTTCCTTGTTCGAACACCTATAATAAATGTCAATAGAATAAATTAATCTTCTTGACTGAAAATTCATCTTTTTTTAGCAGAAAATTAATTTTCTTGTTTGAAATTTTATATTTTTGGTTGGAAATTCAATTATTTTATTAAAAATTTGCTTTTTTTGGGTTAAATTCTGCTAAGAAGAAAATCTCAAAAACTTTTAAAGTTTTATTTTTTTAACTTTAGAATAAATCGTGTAATTAAAATGGTTATTGCACCGAGATATTTTGATTTAAGTTAAATACTTAAGGATAAACTAGTTTAAACATTTTCAAGTTCTTATTTACATATAGTGTCTAGATATAGTAATTAATTACTTTTGGTTTTGATCTGCTTGCTGCGTGTTCGGGGTAAGTCTCTTCGTATTCTTTTGTGTGGTATTTTTTAAGATGACGCATAACTCCTGAGGTGTTACTGTCTGTCATTTTAAGAATCACTGACTTCGGGGGATCGTCCAAAAGGCAAACTTTACATTTCGCTTGTTTGAGATCATTTTCATAAAAAATGTCAAAAGAATCCGTTAATAATCGTGCATTACTCTTTCTGCGTCTTGAAATGATTCTACGCTCTTGACTTTTCTTATTGACGTCATTACTTCTGAAAAATATTCTTCTTGACAGTTTGGTAAAGATCAAATATTGCTTTTAAAATTACGGATATAAAGTTGTACATATTAGGTTATAGTTTTAGAGTTATGAAAATTAACCTGTTCAAATCTGTTGGACTGTACCTATATTTTTTTCTTAGATAATTTAATATTTCTAAAAGTTTTGCGCAAAACGAATGAATAATAATAATAATAGTAAAGGGAGATCTACATGAAATTGAAAACTAGGTTGAGGGTATTGACTGCCAATATAAATATAAAAATTTTAATTTATAAAATTTGATTTTTATTAAATTTATTAATTAAATTAAATAAGAACTACTGTGATGGATTATCCTGTGATTTTTCTCCTTCAGCTCCTGTATTTCCATAGGCTGAATTTTCTGCATTCTCCTCAGTCAAAATCAGCTCTCTGCTTTCTGTCCAAATTTGTGTTTCTTCGGCTTCATTCTCATTTTCTATTATTTGGGAAACTTTTCGTTTTTTTGACATTTTTCTTTTAAATTTTTGACACTAACGTTCGACAGCTAACGAGAAATTTTCTCGCGAATCGATACTGGAACAATCGAGGATGAAAAAATGACATTCGATGGGCTCGTTTGAAAAATGTTCTCGTAAATCGAGTAACATATAACGAGAAACGAGAATTTCTCGTCTCGGTATGCAACTCTAAATATCAAGCACTTCTTTTCGAGCTAAACAGGCTGTACCAAGGCTACAAAGGCCATCTGGTAGTTCTCATAATCGGTTGCCTTGGAGGTATGAAAGCTTCATTTCTCAACCAACTCAACAAGATTCCAGCTTGCCAGCGTCAGGCTGTTCTTCTAGGATCACTTCATCTGGTCCTTCAACACTGTTCCCCATAACATTCTACAAAGATTGGTGACTCTGAAATACTATCCAGAGGTGAAACTTTCATCTCCAACTTTTCCGTCTGCCGCGTAAGGTCATCCGTGGCTCGATACCGGACTCCAAGGGACAGTTTTGTGCGAAGTCTCTTGCATGAATTTCTCGTTCTTGCTTACCTTCTAGGATAGACGGAGAAGCAGTGGATAACGAATTTTTTGCGGAAACAATGAACTATCGACTTTAGTTAATGTTTGTATCGAAAGTGCATCAAAGCCTAATTTTATCGCAACATCAACTTGACCTTCGGTTTTCTCATGTCAAAAACCCAATACATATTTTCAGTAGAAAAATAGGGGGAAAAACACAAATTCACCATTTATTCCAAAACCTCACATTATGCTGCTGCAAAATGTTTCTACTCCATTAGGAAGAATGAACATCACAGTCGTGTTTGCCTGCAAGAGTACTACATAATGGCATAAACGCTATGCTCAAGGCCTGTGACCATTTTTATTTTCCTTCGTTTTTGGGAAGTGAATATATAGTTACATGGGATGTTATGAGAATAAATTGAGTTATACAAGACTATAGGGATTTTATAGATTACATGGGATTTCAAAGGATTATGAGGGATAATAGAAGATTACCAGAGATTACGCGAGACTATCTGGGATCACACAAGATTGAAGCGATTGCACAATATTACAGGAATTTCACAAGATTACATGGGATAACATGAAAGATCGTACACCAAATTACAACAGTGGTACCCCTCGGAGTACATCATTTCTAGAACAGTAAATCAAAAATATGAAAGGCTGAAATTCATCTTTTCACTCAAATCTTTTCAAAAATAAACCAGAAGAAAACCGGGAAATACAATATATAAATTTTCCACTTAAACGACAAATAGCGATTAAACGTGGAAGATTATATGAATTATAATGTCGGTTTAAAAAAAACTTAGTAATAAAATATTTGTCCTTGAAAGTGACTAATGAAATGTAAATATCTGAGCAGGACAAGCTTAATGCCTACAATCTCTGAGATAACGACTATAAGATATACCTTATAATCTGATGAAGAAGTGGAATATTAATTTGTCAAATTATCAATCCAAGTCTCCATTATTAAATTAATTAGCTTTCCCACTAATTTGAAAAAATGAGGATTGTTTCTACTTTCGTCTTGTCTTTGGCGTTTATCCTCAATTCTATTGGTGAATATAATAATATAATATACCTCTAATTTTATGGACATTCTTCAAACTATAAGCAAATCAAAATTTTTGCGATTGAATATAAATTTTAACCCTTTTGCTATTTTCTTTCAAACTTTATTCGAGTTTGTCCAAAGTGAATACAAATGTAATCTGAATTTATTCTGAGGGAATCCATAATGTGTGTGTTAAAGAGAAACAGATTTTGAGGTGTCCCTTTTAATACGGAATTCGTGCCATATGTGCGCGTGCACATATGGTACACTTCTACGTTTTCATCCACAAATTATGCGTCATACGTTTTCATAATAAATAATAATTTTAAAAAATGTAACCAATGAATTTCTTATGAAAGAGCTAAAAACACCTTATTTGAACTATTTCTCATTGCCTTAAAACAGTCCGACGTGCTGAAGATGTAAATTACATTCAGTACGAACCCCACCTTTCTTAGTGTTTCTTATTTAGTATCGCAAATTTTTAACTCGATGTGGCGCTTCGTGTAAAAATAAGTTAGGAAATAAAAAAAGTGCCGGTAAGGTAGGAATCTGGTCACGTGACCCACTCATCACATGACCTTAAGCTGGAAACGAGTGGAAACGAAAAAAAGAGAAGTTCTTTAAAAAAAGGGGAATAGGGGAAAGAGTGTGAAATCTGTGAAAGAGAATACAAAAGAAAAACTTTTTCTCCCTCTTTGTTTGTGTTTTACAACTGTCTCTGATAAGCCGATTACACTTATTTTTAGAAACATATTTCTCTCCTTCGAAGTATTTTTTTGCAATTCCGGTACCCAATTTGACTTTTTTTAGTTTATTTTTTCCAAGAGTTTTTCTAAATTGAATTCTCTGTTTTTTGTTGCAGAGTTGAGTTTACAGTTAGATCGTTCACCTAATGAAGCCTCCACTCCTCGTGTTCCTCGTGGCGGACCTTCTTCTCTTGACTTGACTCTTTCTCTTGCCATACCTCATTCGGTTTCTCCTGTCAGGTCTCCACCTCCTGCCGAATCTTCTCTTCGTGCCGAATCTTCTCTTCGTGCCGAATCTTCTCTTCGTGCCGAATCTTCTCTTCGTGCCAGGTCCAGATCACCTCCTGCCAATCTTTCTTATTCACCCCTACAGCGACTCACAATTGAACAACTTAGATCTGTTCGACTTGTTCCCCATACGAATCTGAATCGGCGATTCGAACTTCGTAGATACACTTTTCCTCGCGATGCACCAATTTATGTGAGAGAAAGATATCAGGTCCTTGTGCCCATGCCAACCGGAGAACATACTGTATTATCAACGTCTGATGGTGAAGTTTTTTCAATAGTGGTGAAAAATAACAGAGATCTTCGTGGAATATATAGATCGAAATGTGGGGTGCAAAAACGGGCAAAAATAAACATGTACAGCGGCAAGGTTAAAGAGATGACCACAGAAGAAATCGAGGAATCTCCCTTAGGCACGGATCGGCCAATCTTAAAGAATTTTCAAATAATAAGGGCATACGACTTTGGTCCACAACATTAATTGCATTTTTTTGTGATATAAATCTAAAATATTAGAGTGGTCGAAAAACCTCATTCTCAAAATTCCTTAACTTCCCTGATTCTTCAACGACCAATTTTTCCTTTTCCCTAGCCATTAATATTCGAAAGCCAGAATTTCAATCTTCTAACATTTTCAACATCGAAACTTTTATAATCCGAATAAAAAAATTTCATTTCAATATTATTTCATTTTCAAATAATAGTTTAATTCTCGACCAAATGGTCTAATTTTCAATAAAAAAAAAAAGATTATATTTCAACAAAAAATAGTTCCAATTTCAAAAATATAATTCAATTCTATCAGCCAAAAAGACGAATTTTTCAGAACAATTTTTCATCCGAAAAGTTCAGTTTTCAACAAAAAGATAAATTGTCAGCGAATTATAAAACAGTATGATTAATTTTCTACCAGAAAAAATGAATTATCGATCAAATATTCAGATTTTCAAACGAATAGATGAACTTTCAACTAAAATTATAAATCTTTAAGAAATTAGATATTTATTAAAAAAGTTGTTCAATCTTCAATAAAAAAAAAAAAAAAATTTCAACGAATAATGTAATATTATATATTTCAGCCAACAGCGATTCTCATTTTAAATTAAAATCAGTTAAATTCAAAATAAAAAGACGAATTTTAGACAAACTAGTTGAATTCAGAACAAGGAAAGATTTCAGATAAATTTTCAATAGCAAAATAAGAATTTTCAACAAAAAGTTAATTTTATACAAATTTGTAACCAAACAATAAAATTTTGAACTAAAAATATGATGGTCAGGAAAAAGCAACAGCAAAAAAGGAAAACAGAAATACAAGCCAAATAAATTACTAACAAGAATATTATATCAGGGTGGTCTCACAATTTGATTTTTATCCTGATTTATAAGAACTGAATTTACAAAAACAATCCATGTTCCAAGTCATAATTCGTCAAGTTTGGATAATTTCTTGTTTCAAATTCTAATTTGTCTGATTTCAAACATAATTTATTTTGCAAAGAAATATTTGCCAAAATTGAAAAACTTTCTTCTTTCTCATTGTAGAAAAAGGAAGTTACAATATTTCTGAAATTGTTGCTCCTAACAGGGAATTTCCGTAAAGAATTACAATTTAGGCAACAGGAGTGAGACCCTGATTCGAAGAGCCGTAAGAAGCCGTAGAAACACAAGAGCTTGCGTGAGAAAATGCACGGACGAACAGTGATAAATATGGGAAAAAATTCGAGCCACGCGACGATTTTAATCAAATGATGAAATTTTTTCTTATTCTTTTCTAAACATACGTTTTCAAGTGCGCTGATCACGAATACGTGACCCCTATGACCCCTACACGTCAGGACCAAGGTCATTTGAAGGTCAACTTCGTTAAATCGAAAGATATCATCTTTTTGACCTCAGATCCTGAAAGAGCGGAAAATTTTACGTTCGGATATATTTTTACCCACGGGATCGAGTGACCTCTAGAGGTGACATGAAGGTCAAAAGAATTCTTTAGAATTTCTGAACCTAGTAGCTTGTCAGGGTTTGATAATATCAAAGTACCCCTAGAAAATACGTTTTCGGATGCGCTGTTTACGAATCCGTGACCCCTATGATTTCTACACGTCAGGATCAAGGTCATATGAAGGTCAACTCCGTTAGTTCGAGAGATATCATGTTCTTGGCCTTATATTCTGAAAGAGCAGGAAATTTTATGTTCGGAAATATTTTTATCGACTGATCCAAGTGACGTCTAGAGGTCATATGAATGTCAAAACCATTCGTTAGAACTGCTAAACCTTGTATCTTGTCATTTTCTGCTAATATCGAGGTAATGACCCTTGCAAAATACGTTTTCGGATGCGCTGATCACAAATCCGTGACCCCTATGATTCCTACACGTCAGGCTCAAGGTCATTTGAAGGTCAACTTCGTTAATTCGAGAGATATCATCTTTTTGACTTCAGATCCTGAAAGAGCGGAAAATTTTACGTTCGGATATATTTTTACCCACGGGATCGAGTGACCTCTAGAGTTCACATGAAGGTCAAAAGCATTCTTTAAAATTTCTGAACCTATTAGCTTGTCATGGTTTGCTAATATCATGGTAATGATCCTTACAAAATACGTTTTCGGGTACCCTGGTCACGAATCCGTGGACCATATGACCCCTACACGTCAGGATCAAGGTCATTGGAAGGTCAGCTTCGTTAATTCGAGAGACATAATGTTTTTGACCTCAAAATCGTTATATAAAGACCAAAGAGTTCAATTTGAATACCTTATAACCTCAAAGTTTCGTATACCAGCAGAAAAAAAGTAAATCTAAATATCCCATAACCTAGAAACCTATAACACAACATTATGTAAGTTATTTAGATTTTTTGCCTTCCTTGCAGTGTATATATTTTGAATCCCCCGTATACAATAGCGTTTGCATAAGTAATTTCCTCTGTATATGGCTACCATGAAGAGATAAAGGCGAATTTAGAATCGTTGATTTGACCTTCATATGACCTATAGAGGTCACTGGGACCCGTAGGGAAAAATATATCCGAACGTAAAATTGCCCGCTCTTTCAGAATCTGAGGTGAAAAAGATTATATCTCTCGAATAAGGGAAGCTGACCTTGAAATGACCTTAATGCTGACGTGTAGGGGTCATAGGGGTCACTGATTCGTTATCAGCACATTTGAAAACGTACTTCGTAAGGATCATTACCTTGATATCAGCAAACAATGACAAGCTACTAGGTTCAGAAATTCTGAAGAATGCTTTTGACCTTCATGTGACCTATAGAGGTCACTCGATCCCGTGGGTAAAAATATAACCGAACTTAGAATTTCCCGATTTTCCAGAATCTGAGGCCAAAAAGATGATATCTCTTGAATTAACGAAATTGACCTTCAAATGACCTTGATCCTGACGGCAGGGGTCATAGGGGTCACGGATTCGTGATCAGCGCGCCTGAAAACGTATATTCCACTTGGTTCCACTCCCGAGAATATTTTGTAGTCCTGCGTTATTTTCGAACAATTTGCACTGATGTTGAGGCAAGTCGTTTCATGGTTAATTAAAAATATATATATATGGGTAGTTATAACAATTCTCTCACTGGAAATATTGAATAGAACATTTTTAGAGAAGAATAAAAGAAAAGTTTTATTATTTGATTAAAATCGTCGCGTGGCTCGAATTTTTTCTCATATTTATCACTGTCGGACGTGAAGAAAGCCAAAGAGGTATGTCAAGACAGAAAAGTGTGGCGACAAATAGTTTATGAGAAAAGCATCCGGAACAGTTTGAGTGGTGTGAATGACACCTAAAACAAAAGACATTAAATACTTATGGACCTGATTTGGGAGCTTTTCATGATGGCTTTGTGAGGCTCTTCGCCTGAGATGATCGCTGGAATGATTGATCAGCGACCTGGGTCAGAGCAGTGTTAAGGAAAGAACGTGTTATTCAAGTAAACAAAACGGGAATTCTAGATCAATCTAAAAAACCATACTCCCTCCCCCAAATTCTTCATTTACTCACCGAGTGAGTCACGCTTACCCCGGAAGGGATATGGCCTAATGGATCGACCCCATCGCCCGAGAGCTCCGGCCCTTGCATTGCATGAATCGTATTGGAGACGTATGAGAAACAAATCCTGTTCCAACCATGAGCAGATAATATAATCACTTTCGGAATCTGAGGTCAACAAGATGATATTTCTCGAATAAGGGAAGCTGACCTTCAAATGACCTTGATCCTGACGTGTAGGGATCATAGGGGCCACGGATTCGTGACCAGCCCACCCGAAAACGTATTTTGTAAGGATCATTACCTTAATATTAGCAAATCATAACAAGCTACTACGTTCAGGAATTCTGAAGGATGCTTTAGACCTTTATGTGACCTCTAGTGGTCACTCGAACCCATCGGTAAAAATATATCCAAACGTAAAATTTTCCGTGTTTTCGGAATCTGAGGTCAAAAAGATAATATTTCTCGAATAAGGGAAGCTGACCTTCAAATGACCTTGATCCTGACGTGTAGGGATCATAGGGGCCATGGATTCGTGACCAGCGCACCCAAAAACGTATTTTGTAAGGATCATTACCTTGATATTAGCAAATCGTGACAAGCTACTAGGTTCAGGAATTCTAAAGAATCTGAGGTTAAAAAAATTATATTATAAGGTATCTGAGGGGCAATTCTTTAAAATGCCACAAACAAATCTGCCACTGCAGGCTTTTACCGAGGCGGTTTTCAATGCCAATGGCTCCTGTATTCAATGGTGTGTCATCGGCACCAATAACTTTGAACTGGCTCAAGTCATGATTATTTGCTTCAAGAGACTCTAAAATGCTATCAGAAAGTTCAGATACAAGACCACCACAAGGAGTCACATGATCAATGTACATTGCACCTGGTTTCGACACTCATGATATGTAATCTTTGCTGACTTTCCTTTTTGTTTTTGACTGCAGTGTAACATTCCGTTTTCCATCAATATAAATGCCTAATAAAGGTCCTTCGACACTTTTCTGTGATTCAGTTGTTGCTACCGTTGCTTTTTTTGCGCTCTCTCCTTATTAAATTTGGATCAATTGCTTTGGTTGTGTCATCCTTATTGATTAGTCCCAAATCTTTTAGTGTAGATGTGGCAATAGCAGCTGCTGTTGCATCTGAGATCTTGAAACAATCGGCTACTTTTGCTACTAGATGCAATCTTTCCCGCATTTGTAGTTGCGAACGAGAGCGCTCCTGCAAAATAAATTCAGAATCCAGTTCAGATGTATCACACAGACCCTCCTCAACATTGTCGCCAACGGTTGAAGCAGAGTGATATTATGTTTGGCATTGTGTTACTTTCTGAGCATAGGCCTCTTTTCTAGACAATATCTGTTGTTTACGGTCCAGCATTTCTGTTAGAACTTTATCAACTGAGCCTATTACGATTAGACGAGGACCCCTCTGATCAGTAATGAAAGCGTGTTCTATTGAAGGGATTTTGCACTCAAGAGGACACTTGCAGAGTAGTGTGTTAGAAAGGTCATACCGGCATGCTGCAACTTCGTATATAATATTTGCTTTAAAAAAAATTCATGTTTCCTTTTTAGAAAGGCTGTAGATATCCTTCTTGAACGTGAGTAAGCATTTATCACGAGGTATGATCTATTTAACTTCTTAATTTTGTCCTGAATTGATTTTACCGGCATTGTGGAACTTGATTCCCTTACCCACAGTTTCTCTAGTTGCTCAGCAACAACATGAGCTACGTCATTATTGTCTGGCTGTCTCCTATTTCCCTGGCCATCCATTAGCTCATATCGAACGTGAGTTGGGTAATTTTCGAAGTATTTATGTAATCCATGATGCTAAATAACATCATTCCAAAGATTCACACTTAACTACATGTGGCAAATGTACTCCTGGAGCCTGCCTCGGGCTAACCGACCCCGTTGGTAGAGGCTCGAATCGGCTGATTGGTGTGACGAGGACGAGGACGGAGTTCTCATTCCAATGATCGTCGAAATTCCCAAGGGCTCCTCCTGGTGCCCGTCAATGAGTTAGCGCGGCACCACCTGGTGGCCATCGACGAGTTATCGGGGCAACTTCTGGTGAGTATCGACGAGTGGGCTGGTCATCTTCTCGTGGCCGTTGAAGAGTAGACGGGGCACTTCCTGTTGACCGTCGAACCACTGTCAACCAGTGTAAACAGAAAGCTAGTGATGTTCACTCTCCCCTGCTCTTAGAAATTTCCCTAGCTTATCATAGGTATGTCGAATAAGTTCATAATTCTGCTTGATTCATAAAAAAATTAGGTGAAATGGTAAGAAGACCAACTTCATTAGTCCTACCTCCTGGTTTTTCTGGACGTAGCCGTATCTACCTACACATGCCAGATGATCGTATTTTTATTGCAATTTTCGAAAGTCATCCTCTACCTGGAGTTCCTAACTGGGTTCTACATCCAAATCCAAACAATATTATAGCAGAACGTATTTATGTAACATTGAGGCCTGGCGAAGGTGTAATTTCAGTTATTCAACCTTGGCCTCATGATATTGATATAAATGATGATGTTCATGAAAAACTCCGCTGTTTCATGTTAGCAAAAAATGGCATTGTTGGATCAACATTCCTTCACGGTTCCAACAATCAAGAGCTAACACCGAATGTCAATCTTCCGATAGTTTATGTACGAATGCCAGATTGATAACACTCTTTATATGGGGGTCCATCGATATTTACCAGCGGACTTCAAATAAAACAGCCAACGAAACTTCAAATTGAAGATAATCACGCGTCTTGGGATGGTAAATGGTGTGGCTATCTTTAATTTAGATTTGTTGTCGTTTTTAGTTGTTGGCAGCTGAAACGGGATCTTATAGCTATAAAAAACTTGGCTGTCTGATCTTGAAAACGTCATGATGCAGCATATTTTAGTATTTAAGGGTATTTAAATTTATTGTTATATCACAACTGTAAAATGTTATCTAGATCGAACTGCACCTCATCGTGGTCTACTTGGGTTTTTATATTTCTAAAAAGCTTCAAATCATATTCATATTTGAGAATATTGGCATTTATAATCGGTGCAATATAGCTGATACAAATATTAGAAATCGGTGAATCAAGGGCCAAACCCTTGTTTTTTTCACAAGGTATGGTGAGAAATCTTAAAAAAGACACACGAAAAGGTTCTGCCCTTCTCGTTAGTATGGGTTTTTTTACCGACTGAAAAACACCACCCATAATATCTTCGTGGTTGTAGGCGGCTGTAATTGACATGTGTCAATTTGAATATACCTTATCAGAGTCTCAAATGGCTTAACTAAAACTTATATCGTCCATACTTAGCTCATCCACATCCAAATTGCCTGTGCCATTAGATGTCGACGATGATCTTAGTTCTTCCACCGGATCCGAAGGAATATTCTCCACCGTTTTTCTCCGTTTTTTGCATGGCACTTTCTGAAAGGTCATCAGGTCCGCATTACATCCAATGAACATTATGTCATTGATCCTGTGACCTTTCAGGTTTGCCCGTAATGTAAAGAAGATAAACCGCATACCTGAATATAATCTTTCAACGCTCATTTGGGTAGCTGGCACAGCTTGAACGATTATTGCTAAATCGTACAATTGAGGCTCGGAAAATCGCACACTATTCCAAAAATCTGATAAAGTGGTCCCCTTTTTTATTAGAATTCTCTGCTAGAGGAATGGCTTCAGAAAAGGTGTGATGTCCCTCACCTCATTTCCATCTTCCTCTCGTTGCTGTTCTATGTATTCAGATTCTTCTACATACTCCTATTCCACCTCCATTCTTTCCAGTGCAACAGCGGAAGCTTCAGAAGCTGGCTCCTCTGGCTGTTGTCTGCGCGACTGCAGCTTCTTCCACAGTTCCACAAGCAGCTTCTATGCTTCTTCTGTAGATTTCCTTGTGAGGGTGACATTGCATCGAGGATCTGAAGGAATTGATGCTAGCAAAGCCGGGTTTTTAAAAAGAAGTCTTTCCCTTGCCTTCATCGCAGTAAAAATCACTCGACTCAGCTCTGAGTCCACTGCCGCTGTTTCCTTGATGCATTTCATCCATACAAGGTGAAAATCTGATAGTAGAAGGCTCTCCTTCTGCAAAATCTTTGTTGCAATTTTCGCTGGGGTCAATGCATCCATGTACTGATCTACCAGCATCCAGTCATCCTCCGTCAACTTGGATGTTTTAAGCAGTTTTGCATAAGTCTTGAGCTTTTAAGGGACAGCGGCATATCTAGCGGTCAATGCCAGGGCGTGTCATTATCTAAGACACCCCTAATGGCATGCATGTTAACATCTCTAATTGCTAGAGACGCTTTTTCTGTCCTCAATATTTCAACAGCATCTCGCACCCTTACAAAAAATCATTTTTAATCATCTTCTCGAGAGCATCATCGATTGCTAGTTGCAGTGATTGAGCTCTACAGCGAATGCATGCAATAATTAGCTCATTGGTTTTCAAAAAATCAGCCAGCATCAGGTTTGGGCGAGACTAGACTTCTAAGTCGATAGGAAACAAAAACACTTGTTTTAATAGTGCTAATTTCTTTTGTAGCATTTTCATAGATACTATGTCGATTTTTCAAAATTTGTAAACAAAAAAAATTAGGTAATAGCCAAGAAAACTGCTTTTTTATTAGTATGCGTTTTTTATTTTCTATCATTTTAGACATCCTGTAAATTTTTTGAAATATGTACAAAAATTTCTAATCGAATTTAGAAATTTTGTCTTATTGGAATGTTGATAGAGAGGGTATTCAATTGTGAAACGCTACTCTGGAAAAGCTAGCCAAGCGCTAGTCAGTGGTACAAAATCGGTACAGACGCAGTATTAAGAAAAAGTTTGACGCAAGCAACAAAATTTGTTTGCATACATTTGCTTTATTTCAAACAAAACCTATATTTGAATTTAACAAAACTTTGTTCGAATCAAACATATTACTTCTTCGATATAGGGCCAAACAAATGTTTCTTAAATATTAAACATAGTCATTGTTCAATTTGAATAAATTCCGTTCGATTACAAAAAAATTGATTTAATAAAAACAAAGTTTGTTTATTTCAGATACAAATTTTCTCAAATCAATAAACATTGATTTCAACTAATTTGGTTCTTGTTTAGGTTGAGAACGAGGTTCTTGTTTAGTTTAGTTCTTGTTTAGTTCATGTTTAGCTAGTTGTTGACGAATTCATTCTTGACGTTCTCGACGTACTTTTTCTTCTTGAGCTCTTCTTTGTCGTTCTCGTTGATATCGCATAATTCGTAGGTATTCTTTAGTCACAGGGGAAAGTGCTACAGCGTTTCCTTTAGAATCCTTGTGCACAATGAAATTCAAATTATTATCACGATCATCTATTTCCAACATCCACATATCGGGATGAATTGGTGGACGCTGCTGAGATGCTTTCCGAAACTCGATATCGATCACCTTTCCAGTCCAAGGATCCCTCATCACTCTCACTTTCATCCCCCTTGTGTCCATATCCACCCAATGTGGAGGACGTGGTGGCCTAGGACCAACTTCCCATTTTTTTGGCGGATATGATGAACAACCTAAAAAATTTCCAAAAACTTTAATCCAATTCTTGAAAAGCACATTGCGCCATTTTTGATTAATATCTCGAAACTTTAGCCATCTCTAAACTTTTATTTTCGGGAAATGTTCATGATTGGATGAAGCTTTCGACTTTTTGCCGTTTAAAATGAAAAGTCTGCTCACTTCATGTTTATGAGAAATGTGAGGTTATCTAAATAATATCCCGGATAGTACAAAAGTTTCCCTAAATATTCCTGGAACATTCCAATGGAAGGATCGAAGAATTCGGAAGAATCTGCCGGGATAGTTCCCGGAAGTAGGTTAATGTCCGCGTATACAGGAAGGTGCCCTAGGAAGATTCCGGGAATGTTCATGAAAAATTTTTGCATCATATTGATTGATTTAATATAATACAACAATTTTTCTCGAAAATTCCGCGAAGATTTGCGGAAGTAAGAAAATGTCCGCGTATCAAGGGAGGTTGCCAAGGAAGGTTCCGGAAATGTTCGCATTGGGAATCTTCCTGGATACGCGGACATTTACCTACTTCCTGGAACCATCCTGAAACATACTGCGGAATTTTCCGAACTCTCCATTGGAATGTTCCAAGAATATTTAGGGAAAGTTTTGTGCTCTCCGGGATATTTAATAATAATCAATGGAACAATGGTGAAATACAAAGACTTTGAAATACAAAAAGGTGATGAGTCCAGTTAAAGAAACATAACAAAGAATCCAAGTGATCAAACTTAGATGAAAAACATTTTTCCAACTACAATCGTTAAAAAATGGCATGCTCCCTCAACCATATAACAATTTAAAACATAAGAAATGGTTGTGGATTTGTAACGTTAGTTTGGCTATGAAAAATATGTTTTTTATAAACTCAAATAAAATTAAACACTACATTTTCAATATAGTGTTTTTTACACTTCGGGGTGATTTTCAGGGTTTGAGCGAGCTGGACAGAAAGATTTTGAATTTAGGGATGATTTTTGGAGCTAAGGAGGAATGAGCAAGGGGATTTTATACTTATGGGTGATTTTTGGGGCTGGAGAGGGCTGGTCAGGGATATCTGATATTTTGGGGTTTATTTTTTGGGCTAAGAAGAGCTAGAAAGGGGGATTTGACACTTAGGGGTAATTTTCGAGGCTGAGGAAGGATGAACAAAGAGATTTTACACTTAGTAGTGATTTTTTGGTTTGAGGAGAGCTGGACCGAAACAATTTACACTTAGGGACGATTTTTGGGGCTAAGCAGAGATGACAAAGGGGATCTTAGACGAGGTGTGGTTTTTGGGGCTTGGGAGGGCTGGTCAGGAGGATTTAATACCTGGGGGTTATTTTTTAAGCTGAGGAGAGCTGAAAAAGGGGATTTTACACTTTGAGATAAATTTTAGGTCTAGGGAGAACTGAACAAGGGGATTTCACGCTTAGTACTGATTTTTGATGCCGGAGAGAGCTAGACAAATCAATTTTACACTTATGTGTCATTTTTTGGACTCGGGCGAGCTTTATAGGAAGATTTTACACTCAGGGATAATTTTTGGGGCCGGGGAGGGATCACCAAGAAGATTTTACACTTATTAGTGATTTTTGGGGCTGGGGAGTGCTGAATAAGGGGATTTTATACTCAGGGGTAATTTTTGCGCTGAGGAGGGCTGGTCAGAGAGATGAGACACTTAGGGGCTATTTTTGGGTTGAGGAAAGCTGGAAAAGGTAGATAAGATATTGAGGGCTTATTTTTGGGCTGAGTAGAGCTGGAACAGGAGATTTTATACTTGGGGGTGATTTTGGATCTAGGGAGAAATGGACAAAGGAATTTGACGCTTCGTACTCATTTTTGAGGCTGGAAAGAGCTGGACAAAGGGATTTTACACTTGGTAGTGATTTTTGGGGCTGGGGAGGGCTGGTCAGGGGGATTAGATACTCAGGGGTTAGTTTTATGCTTAGAAGAGCTGGAAAAGGGGGATTAAATACCTAGGGGATATTTTTGTGCTAAGGAGAGCTGGAAAAAGCAATTTTACACTTAGTAGTGATTTTT
>CAKNYM010051709.1:135219-150861 GCA_932195095.1 Andricus curvator
TTACACAGTTACACAGTTTCATGCTGAGAAGAGCTGGAAAAGGGGGACTAAATACCTAGGGGATATTTTTGTGCTAAGGAGAGCTGGAAAAAGTAATTTTACACTTAGTAGTGATTTTGGGGGCTGCAGAGAGCTGGGCAAGGAAATTTCATACTTAGAGTTGATTTTTGAGACTGAGAAGGGCTAGTCAGGGGAATTAGATACTTAGAGGTTATTTTTGGGCTGAGGAGAGCTGGAAAAAGGAAGATGAGATATTAAGGGGTTATTTTTGGGCTAAGGAGAGCTGGAAAAGGGGATTTTATACATGGGGGTAATTGTTGTATCTAGGGAGAACTGGATAAGTCGATATTACACTTAGTAGTGATGTTTGGGACTAGAGAGAGATGGATAGGGAGATTTTACACATAGGGGTTAGTTTTTGAGCTGAGGAGAGCTGGAAAAGGGGATTTTACACTTTGGAATAAATTTTAGGTCAAGGGAGAACTGGAAAATGGGATTTTACGCTTAGTACTGATTTTTGAGGCTGGCGAGGCCTGGACAAAGGGATTTTACACTTAGGAATAATGTTAAGGTCTAGGAAGAACTAGACAAGGCAATTTTACACTTATTAGTAATTTTGGGGCTGCAAAGATCTGGACAAAGAAATTTTACACTTATTAGTGATTTTTGAGGCTGGAGAGAGCTGGACAAAAGGAATTTACACTTGCTAGTGATTTTTGGGGCTAGGGATTGCTGGTCAGGGTACTTAGATACTCAGGGGTTAGTTTTATGCTGAGAAGAGCTGGAAAAGGGGGATTAAATACCTAGGCGTTATTTTTGGATGTCAGTGGGATCAGATATGAAGGGGTTATTTCTGGGCTAAGTAGAGCTGGAAAAGGGGATTTTATACTTGGGGGTAATTTTTGGATCTAGGGAGAACTGGATAAGGCGATTTTACACTTAGTATTGATTTTTGGGGCTAGAGAGAGCTGGATAGGGAGATTTTACACTTAGGCGTTATTTTTTGAGCTGAGGATAGCTGGAAAGAGGGATTTTACACTTCGAGATAAATTTTAGATCTAGGGAGAACTGGACAAGGGAATTTTATACTTGGGGGTAATGTTTGGGCTGGGTAGGGCTGGTCAGAGGGATTAGATAATTAGGGGTTATTTTTGGGCTGAGAAGAGCTGGAAAAGGGGGATTAAATACCTAGGGGTTATTTTTGGACTGAGGAGAGCTGGAAAAAGGGATTTCACGCCTAGTTGTAATTTTTGGGACTGCAGAGAGTTGGACAAGGAAATTTTATACTTAGGGGTAATGTTTGAGCTGGGTAGGGCTGGTCAGAGGGATTAGATACTCAGGGGTTAGTTTCATGCTTAGAAGAGCTGGAAAAGGGGGATTAAATACCTAGGGGTTATTTTTGGGCTGAGGAGAGCTGGAAAAAGGGGTTTACACTTAGTAGTAATTTTTGGGACTGCAGAGAGTTGGACAATCAAATTTTATACTTAGGGTTGATTTTTGAGGCTTGGAAGGGCTGGTCAGGGGGATTAGATACTTAGAGGTTATTTTTGGGCTGAGGAGAGCTGGAAAAGGGGATTTTACAATTCGGGGGGGGGGTCATTTTTTGATCTAGTGAGAACTGGATAAGGCGATTTTACACTTTGAGAGATTTTTGGGGCTGGATTGTACAAGGTAATTTTACACTTATGGACGATTTCTAGGAAGCTTTA
Source organism: Andricus curvator (assembly GCA_932195095.1). Classification (NCBI taxonomy): domain Eukaryota; kingdom Metazoa; phylum Arthropoda; class Insecta; order Hymenoptera; family Cynipidae; genus Andricus; species Andricus curvator. The sequence continues at coordinate 136,929 of CAKNYM010051709.1, forward strand.
GCTCGAAAAAGTTTGATGTTAATTTTCAAATGCCAAAGAGATTTTTTAAAGTTTTATTTAGATATCTAAAATAAATAGTTTTTTCTCTTACAAATTTGATCGAAATCTGAAAATAATAGGAAAACTTTCTTTCAAACTTTCAAAATAAAAAGGTTTTTAACTTATTTTTATATTTTTAGCTTCTCGAAAATTCAAATCACCAGATAAACTATTTCCAAACTTCAGAAATTAATAATGAATTACATATTTGAAAAATAAAAAAATATTTAATCATATATTTCTCCACTGAGCAGAAATACATCAAACTTTTTTAACTAAATTTAATTTAAAAAAAAAAAATTTTTTTGTTACACTGCATTTTGCAAGAAAAAGCTTTTGAGAATTTCAAAAGATTTCGGAAAACTGAAAAAAATTCTTAAGATTCGTGCGAAATTGCAAATGATTTTTCATTTTCAAAAATCAGTTTAAAGACAAGATTGTAAAAGATTTTAAATCATTTAGAATTAATTCCTGAAATTTCGGACAAAGAGTATAGCAGTTTTAAAGCAAAATTGTCCAATTTTACAATAATGCAAAAAAAAATTGATTAAGTTTAAGAGAATATTTAGAAGATTTAAGAATATTTGGAAAAAATCAAAAGACTTTCAACAATTTTTAACAAAAAGTAGATTTCTGAAAGGTTTTGAGAGAATACAAAAATTTTCTCAAGATTACTGAACAAATTTTGAATTATTTTTTATTTAAAAAATTGATTTGAAGTGACTGTTTAAAAACATTTAAAAAAATTGCTGAATCGTTGAAAAAAATTGAAATATTTTCAGATTTTAAGAGAATGAAAGCATTTTAACTCTTAAAAAGATTTCCGAAAATTCATAAAATAATTTTTAATTTTTTCCAAACTTCTCAAATTCATAAATATTTTTTAAACTGATGCCAATTTTTCCTAATATTTTGTGAAATCTTGTAAAATAACAAAATTTTCTTTAAAATTTTCTAGATTCAAATTCGAAAAACTGATAATACTTCTTTCCATATTCTTAAATCGCAGAATCAAATTTCAGCTCGAATTTAAGTGTTCAAAAACTGTTAACTATTAAATTGTTATTGAAAATTTTCATTTTCTGTGAAAAATTGCTTTTCCATTAAAAAAAAAAATTACAAAATGAAATTCTTTATTTGAAAATTGTTAATCACAGACTCTCATAGATATGAGAAACGTGGTAAATAGAAGTGTAATAAAAAAAACGAGATTGCGTAAAATTCTATACTTTAGTGAAACAATAAAAAGATTAAAATTGTGAAATTTTGTAAATGTTGTCATTTTCGTCTTACTTCATTTACTCTCTAAACACCGATAAACTTTCAGAAAAAATCTCGTAAATAAAAATTCCCTAAACTGTAAAATTGCCGAATTGGAAAATTCCCGACAGAAAATTTCCGCATTATAAAATTTCCGAAATTAAACAATGAAATTTTTTTAATAAATTTAATAAAAATGCAATAATTACATATTAATGCCGAATTATAAAATATCCAAACTAGAAAATTCTCTATAAAATTCCCGAAATACAATAATCAAATATTTTTATGACTAAAAAATTATTTTTCATGCTAAAAGTTTCTAAAATTGTTGCTTGAACTTAAAATAACAATGATAAAAAAATTTTCATCCAGAAATATATATATTTTTTCAATTATTCTTATTTCAAATTCGAACAATAAATTCAGAAACATTAAACATTGAAAATAATTTTTTTCCGGATAAAAATATTTGATTGTTGTATTTTTATTAGATAAATAATATCTATGACAAAGAAATTTATTCGTTTAAATTCGGGAATTTTCAAATTCGGTAATATTATAAACTTTCAGGAACTTGATTATTCGTGAATTTTATTATTCGGGAATTTTATGGTAGGATATTTTATTTTTTGAAATTCTTCGGTTATCCAGGAAATTTATTTTTCGGAATTTTTCAGTGGTTACACCAGGACAATAGGGCGGCCAAACAAATAGAATAATTTTTTCTAAAAACGATAACTAGGAAAATAAATTGATGGAAGTTTCAAATCATTTTCGTTTTTATTATAAATTTTTTTTTTTAAATTAAAAAAAAGCAAAATATTTGTGTGTATGAAGCGTTTTCTAATTCTAAGTTGTAAAGCAGATTTTTTTTTTTCAGAAACTTAAAAATATTTAAGTAATATTTAGGAAGTGAAGAAATGTATAGCTATACCAACGATATTAACAAAATCTTAAAAAAAGGTATTTGGATAAAAATAAAAATAAGTGGAATTAATAGCAGAACATATTTTTAATTTTTTTTATAATTTTTCAAAACTTGGATTCGAACTTATATAATTTCTCCGTATTCATTACAGACCAAAACATTCCACATCGCATCTTAATTTCTCATGAAACTATTTCAAAAATTAATTTGCTCAAATATATTTCAATTTTGTATAAATGATTTCTCAATATTTTTCTATTTAAACTATCAAATTTTTCCGTAAAAAGTGGTTGTATCCGGACAATCCAGACATATGGTTTCAAAAATATTATATCTATAAAATTAAATACAAATATAATGGAAATATATTATATAAATTTTATGTCAAAAATTAATTAATCATTAAACACTTACCAGCAAAATCCAGATAAACAGCAAATGTAAAAATGAAAATGTAGCTAGCAATCTTCATTTTTTAGCCCGATTTCCTGAACAGCGACTGAGAAATTTGGAATAGATTCACTACTATTTGTAATAATTTTCGTCATGTGACCTATCAGCTCTAATTATGGCAATGATGTAAATGTAGTAATTTTTGAGCGAGAACAGAAAAACAAATCGAAATAAACATTGATAAATAATGGCTTTGCTACACGCTGTAACACCTTCACATGAAAGAAAATTAAATTAAAAAAAGAAAAGTTAAAAAAAAAAGAAAAAAGAGAAAGTTAAATTTTGATTTATCCTTGAATTTATGAAAAAACGTTGAGTTTTAAACATACATAAATACTGCTTTTGAAAAAAAAATAATACGCAAAAAAAAACTGATCAACAAAATTTTTGGCAAAAAAAAAGAACACAGCGATCAGATTAGGACAGAACACTCTCAAATGTCTTTATTCAACTAAAAATAAAAAATAGTAATAAAATAAACTTGCTGTGAATTCGATCTCGAGTGTTTCTACTTTGTTTGTATTTATTAATTACATATATATGTTGCTCATTTCACGAGCACTTTGCTTCCCGTTAGCAAATGTATTTTCTTCCTCATAGAGGAAGCATTATTTATTTTTTCCAATAATAGACAAACCAAAATCTTCATTTTGATCAATTTAAAAATAGAAATTTACAAAAAATGCAAAACTACAAAATAATACAAAAAAAAATTGTTAACACAAAGACAAATCAGACAAATCAAATTTTGTATTCGAGATGATAATTTTTCGAGCTGGAAGCGGGGAGGGGAAAAATTCTGTCGCACCCTATCCCTTTCCCAGCTTTATGATTTATTTACAAAAATTGTCAGAATTATTTATGTCGATGAAAAAAGTTTTTCTGTTTGAAACGGATGATTCAAATATTATAAATGAGTATAACTTCCTTAATCTTCAATAAAGTGTATTAATCCTTCCGCTGTAAACGGGGTCTGTAAGACCCAGACGATATTTACTACGTCGATATTTTTAATTGTTTATATGCAATAATTTGTTTGAAAAAAAATTTGCTCCTGTTACTGTTTGGCTGATCCATAAAGTAGAAGGTTTAATGATATTGTATAAATTTTGCTAGATTTTTCCTATCGTTTTAACAAATAAAAAAAAAACACTTGAATCTCATAGAACCCTTTTTAGAGCGACAAGGTGCTAAAAAAACGTTTACAGCGTAAGTGTTAATATTACAAGGAATCTCTTCCGTTCTTTTATCAATTTGGAATTATGTTAGTGAAAAATGTTTACTATAAAAAACCGTGTTTTTAAATATTATGCATTACCATAGCTTCCTTACTTTTCAATGAAATGTACTGATATTATAGGTCAATCGATTCGTCTTGAATCAACACAACTTTTATATTCTTGCATCAACTTTAAATTATGAGAATGAGAAAATTTTTACTATGAAAATCTTTTTTCAAAATATATAAATTACCATAACTTCCCTAGTCTTTGATACAATGCATTAACATTGTAGGTCAATCGATTCGTCTTGAGCCGAGGGATATTTTATATTCTTGCATCAACTTTGAATTATGTTGAAGAAAAAAGTTTTACTGTAAAAAACCGTATTTTCAAATATTTTGCATTATCATAGCTTCCTTATTCTTCAATAATATGTATTAATATTATAGGTCAATCGATTCGTCTCAATTCACATATATTTTCTGTTCTTGGATCAACTTTGAATTATGTTAATGAAAAAAGTTTTACTCTAAAAAACCGATTTTCAAAATATATAAATTACCATAACTTCCCTACTCTTTAATAAAATGTATTAATATTATAGGTCAATTGATTCTTCTCGAACCAAGGAATCTTTTATATTCTCCCATCAACTTTGAATTATGCTAATAAAAAAAGTTTTACCATAAAAACCGATTCTCAAAATATATAAATTACCATAACTTTCCTACTATTTAATAAAGATTATTGATATTATAGGTCAATCGATTCGTCTGAAACCAAGGAATATTTTATATTCTTGCCTCAACTTTGAATTATGTTGAAGAAAAAGTTTGACTGTAAAAAACCGTATTTTCGAATATTATGCATTATCATAGCTTCCTTACTCTTCAATAAAATGTATTGATATGATAGGTCAATTGATTCGTCTCGAATCAACATATTTTTTCTGTTCTTGCATCAACTTTGAATTATGTTAATGAAAAAAGTTTTGCTGTAAAAAACAAATTTTCAAAATATATAAATTACAATAACTTCCCTACTCTTTGATAAAATGTATCAATATTAGAGGTCAATCGATTCGTCTTGAACCAAATAATCTTTTATATTCTCGCATCAACTTTGAATTATGCTAATAAAAAAAGTTTTACCATAAAAACCGATTCTCAAAATGTATAAATTACCATAACTTTCCTACTCTTTAATAAAGATTATTGATATTATAGGTCAATCGATTCGTCTGAAACTTAGCAATATTTTATATTTTTGAATCAACTTTAAATTATGTTGAAGAAAAAAGTTTTACTGTAAAAAACCGTATTTTCGAATATTGTGCATTATCATGGCTTCCTTACTCTTCAATAAAATGTATTGATATGATAAGTCAATCGATTCGTCTCGAATCAACATATTTTTTCTGTTCTTGCATCAACTTTGAATTATGTTAATGAAAAAAGTTTTGCTGTAAAAAAACAATTTTCAAAATATATAAATTACCATAACTTCCCTACTCTTCAATAAAATGTATTGATATTATAAGTCAATTGATTCGTCTCGAACCAAATAATCTTTTATATTGCTGCATCAACTTTGAATTATGCTAATAAAAAAAGTTTTACTATAAAAAACCGATTTTCAAAATATATAAATTACCATAACCTCCCAACTCTTTAATGAAATGTTATGATATTATAGGTCAATAGATTCGTCTCGAACCAAGGAATCTTTTATATTGCTGCGTCAACTTTGAATTATGCTAATGAAAAAAGTTTTGCTGTAAAAGACCAATTTTCAAAATATATAAATTACAATAACTTCCCTACTCTTTAATAAAATGTATCAATATTATAGGTCAATCGATTCGTCTCGAATCAAATAATCTTTTGGACTCTTGCATCAACTTTGAATTGTGCTAGTGAAAAAAGTTTTACCTGAAAACCCGATTTCCAAAATATATAAGATACGATGACTTTTCTATTTTTTAATAAAATGTATTAATATTGTCGGTCAATCGATTCGTCTGGAACCAAGGAATCTTTTATATTGCTGCGTCAACTTTGAATTGTGCTAATGAAAAAAGTTTTACTAAAAAAACCGATTCTCAAAATATTTAACTTACCATAACTTCCCTACTCTTTTATAAAATGGATTGATATTTAGGTCAATGGATTCGTCTCGAACCAAGGAATCTTTTATATCCTTGCATCAACTTTAAATTATGCTAATGAAAAAAGTTTCAATATAAAAAACAGATTGTTAAAATATTATTGAGTGCTAAAAAAAATGAAATAAATATTTTTGGTACTCATTCGGTCAGTTTCAAGATATTAGTGGTGAAAATGAGCCTTCCAAATTTCATAAATTTATCTGCTACCGTTTTCAAGTTATCGTGTTCACAAAAAATTGTGAACCAAATTTTGGAAAATGTTACCATTACAAAGCTTCCTCCATGAGGGAGCAAAGAGAGGGGCAAAAGGAGGCAAAATCCAAGAAACATTTTTTTTTTTTTCTCGTCCTTATTATTTAAAAAAAAATAATAATTTTAACGAGTCAAAAGCCATGATCAAACTTATTGAAAAATTTATTTCCATTGCGTTGGAAAGGGTGTTTCATAAAAACCGAAACGTTGAAAAAATTTTGTTAATGTTTTTAAATTGTGATTTAAAAAAAAGGAAATGGGGATTGCCTCCTCTTTCTTTCCTCTTTATTAACTTTTTATTAGTTTGTTTAATTTGATAGAAGACATTTAAGATTTTTTCGTCCAAATTTGATATATTCTTTTTACATTCTCATTCTAATGAGAAGGTATTGGTTTTATGTAAAATTTGACATAGTCGGTTTTCATCAAATCTCCACGTTTTGAGACCCCCTGAGCTAGAAAAAACGATTTTCACCAAGGTGTATGTCTGTCTGTAGTCTGTCTGTCTGTAGCCACGATAACTTTCGAAAAAATGATCAGATTTGATTAAGCTTTGGCACACTTTTTCATGGCCTAAAAAGAAAGAACGAGTTCATTAACCAGGATAAAAATTCAAAAAGTGAGCACACTTTGAAAATTTTTGAGACCACTTTTTTTGAAGATTTGAAAATTCCATGTACGGTTTATAAAAAATGGGTTGGAAAATTTTTTGTTTTAATTTTCATGAAGAACGCCCGGAAATTTGTTTGAATCCACACATAATTTAATCAATTTTTGAAAAATGATATGTATATCATTTTAGGTTTTGTTATGTATTTGATAAAACATCACAACCCAAAACTGAACCATGAAAATTTCATTGTTATAAATTTTTGCTATTTGACAATGTGTAGTAGTAGTAGTAGTATACCATTAAGCCATTCCCCTTTCAGGGTAGGCGTGACACTACCCGATTCGGGTAGTGTTTCTAGGTGGATAGTTCCTTGTAGTAAATAACTACTACAAGTGTGACCTCACCACACCCACGGTGGGCCAACAGCACGCAGTATTCTCGAATGGTCACCCATCCAAGTTCTAACCGCGCCCAACGCTGCTTAACTTCAGTAATCTGACGAGAACTGGTTTTTTCAGCGTGGTATCGCCGTTGGCTAATAATAAAATTATCTTTATTAATTCGCATGAATAAAATTATTGTCTTTGGCCTTTTTAACTTAGAAGGTTCTTTTTCTCGGCGAAATATAATTCTTGAGATAAAGAGTGAGTGTTTTTGCCGAAGAGAAGAACCTTATAAGTAAAATAAATTCATACTGTGAATTTTTTTATCAGAATTTTCAAAAACAATGATAATTATGTAGTTGAATGACAAAGATTGTGTTAGGAAATTATTCTGCAGATGAAAAGAAACTAATGCAGAAGAGAAAAGTTTCCTTTATTCAAAACTGCCATATAAGTGTATTAATAATATAATTCATATTTATGAATGTTATTGAAATTATCATAAAGTTTCCAAGTAAAAGAACTGACATCGAAAAAACGATGCCCGAATAATGCATTTTTTAACTGAATTTATTTTAAAAAGATTAAATTCATGAACTCATTATGCATGTTGTTAAAATCATTACGAATTTCCAATTAAAAGGATTAGTATTAAAAAAAAAAAACTAATTTTTCTGTCGACAAATGCAGAATAATGTATTTGTTTATTAAAGTTTCATAAAATCATGGTATTTATCAAAAACTTATAGATTTTGCTGAAATTAACATAAAGTTCCTAATTTGAGGGAACTGACGTCAAAAAAATCGAATTTTTCTGTCGAAAAATCATTCTGAAATATTTTTATATAATGTAAATCTATGAAACGTAGAATATCAAAATGTTTTTTCAAAATTAAAAAATATATATAAAAACTAAATAAAAAATCAGGCTTGACAACTTTCTCTGGAAGTTGATCAGCATTTTAAAAAAAATTCTATCTTAATTGGTCAATATCTGTGGGCTGTACATTATTTTGGATCAAAAAAGTCATTTTTTCCCCACTGTGCACCGGCCCCTTTATTTCTTTTTTTTTTTTTTTTTTTTTTTTTGAAAATACACTCACTTCCGGTTGCAGCTGGAACATGAGTATAATAGCGATAGATTCAGTGTGAGTCATAGTAAAGATTTGGAATTTCAAGGCTGGGGGTGCCCCCACCTCTACTGCGAGTCGTCAGGTTATTTTTGTTAAGTGACGTTCATTTACTGCTCTGGCCTTGTATCGATGTGCGCGCTGTAAGCAACTTTTTGAAATGCGTATGTACCGAAAAGCGCGGATCTATTTGAAATCAATAAATATTGTCAATAATAATAAAGCAGATAAATATTTCAAACAAATTTTCAATTTGGAAAAAATACTTAAATTGAATCTAAGAAATAGCTTATTTCTTTAAATAATTTATCATTATAGTAATATTATAAGCTTATGGTCTGTAATTTCAAATAGACCCGCGCTTTTCGGTACATGCGCAGTTAAAAATAAAAAAACTATTTAAATATTTCGCGAAATACTGAATATTGTAGCATGACGTCACGGTCATTCTAAGTTAGTTGGAAATGTCAGGAAGTTTATCATAATTCTTGACATACAATCAACTATCCGAGAGGTTAAAGTCTCCGATCTGATACGCTCACCTGAAATATTGGATATTTTATTTTATTTCGTGAAACTGAAAGGGCGTCAATCGACAAAAGAATGGAACATGACTGAGTAAATCGATTTCAAATTGAGAAATAATACTATTCATATATTTATGACTTACTTTTACGTTTAGAATATTTTCGCCTAAAAAATGTATGCATTCCCATGACGTCATGCTAGAATACTAAATTTAAAACAAGGACGGTTTCCCGATTTCCGGGCCTCTTCTTGATTGGTCGGACACTGACGCGGACAAGACCGTACGAGGACCGTGGTGGGAGGTGACGGAACTGCCCAATTTGAAATAACCCAGCATGGGGGACTTGAAATAGGTGCGACTTGAAATATGCAAGAGAGTACTGTATTACTATTGATTTTTTAATTAGTGTATTATATTACATTATTATATTATATATTACTCTAAGTGGCGAAGACACGCTACTTGCAGATTTTATGTGATTCGAAACTAGACCGGATGACTACAGTCCTGCATACACAATAGCTAGCATATTGCATTTCACAGGCGCAAAAGCACTCAATTTTCAATTGCAAAAAAAAAACAACAAGAACATTTTCGAAAAAAATCTTTATGTTCTGGCGGGTATAATTGCCTTCAGATTATGTGGTTAAAATATTACATTAAACAATGCATTCCTATAGAAGTATTATGGATCTGCCGAAAACCCGGGTTGTTTCAAGAGCCTTAAGGTGTGGATGGATGTTAGTTTGTGAGAATTAATTTTAAGACAATTCTGTAAGCATGGAGGTGTAAGCAAGTCAATTTTTGGAAGCCAGTAGCCCAAAAACTAAACGTTTATTTATCATTTATATTTTCCATGTGTGATTTCACATTCTGCGTCAACCTCAGGCAATGTGACGAAATTTTTGAGCAGCCCTGATAAAAAATATGGAACCTAAAATAGATTGAAATGAAACCAAGTGAGACTAATTTTTAGGCAACACTGTGTTTAATCGAGAACATTACATGGTTTTCATAATAACTTTATTTTTAATAGAAACAGCGATTTTCTGGTGATCCAACACTGAGAATAATCGATATTGCTTGTTATCTTATGACAATAGCACAAATAGGTACAGGGTTAGAACAGAAGGTCGGATACTTTCTGGATAGACCTCGTTTCATTGAAAAAATCTAGTTTTTTTATTTTTGGTTTCTAAAATCCAGTTTTTTTATATTAACCAGCTAGCAGGACGATCGTTGTCTCTTTCCAGGACTCCCATATAAAGAATGTTATCATCTGGCATCCGTATATAAACATTCGGGGGATTGACATACGGCGTTAGTTCTTGATTGTTGTAACGGTGAAGGAATGTTGATGCTAAAACCCCAGTTTTTGTTAACATCATACAGCGGGGTTTTTCATGAACAGCATCATTTATATTCATATCATGAGACCAAGGTTGAATAATTGAAACTGCACCTCGGCCAGGCTTCCATCTTACATAAAGACGTTCTGCTATAATATATTCTGGATTTGGATGTAGAACCCAGTAAGGAACTTCAGGGACAGGTTCGAAAATTCCAATAAAAACACGATCATCTGGCATGTGTAGATAGATACGGCTACGTCCAACAAAACCAGGAGGTAGGATTAATGGAGTTGGTCTTCTTATCATTTCACCTAATTTTTTATGAAACAAACAGAATTATCAACTTAATCGACAATCCTTAAAAAAAGATGGTAATCATATGATAAGCTAGGGAAATTTGTAAAAGAAGGACAGAACGAACATCAAGGGGTTGCTGCTGACAGTGGCTATTTTCAATTATTTGAAAAAACCAGCGAAGCAATTTGTTTTAAACTTTAGGTATGAATGAAATATATGCAAACATACAACGCTCAAAAATTTAAGCCATCTGAATCAATTAAGAAATCAGTAAAATGGAAAAAACGGTGCAATAGTTAAAGTATGGAGCAAGAAGAAGAAGAGAGAAGTGATGGAGAGAAAAAAGGCGCCCAGGGGAAAGTAGTAAAGAAATTGAAGAGGATATGGAGAGAGACAAGGAACGGGGGTACTGTCCAGATAGGTTAGGGTTTATGGGTGAACGGGGTGAAGTGGATCTGAGACGAAGAGAGTAAAGAACTGAGAGCAGAGGTAACAATACAAGGGTGGAAGGTAGAGAAGGGTAATGAGAGTAGAGAGAGGAGGCGGGGTTTCCGGTAGAGAAGAGAGATTGAGCACAGAAAGGAGGGGGGCAGACAAAAAGAGAGCAGTGAGTGTGGCTGTCTGAAATGTGTCGGTGTTAAAAAAAAGGTTTTGGGAGGCTATTGGAAAATAGGGCATGGTAATTCTGAGTGAAACGCAGTCTGACGAAAAAGGCTGGAAGATCATTAAATGAAAGTTATCGAAGGGGTATGTGTAGACCAGGCCTGCCCAAGTAGGGGAAAACTGCTCATTTTCCAGATGGGAATTTAACACCACCACCGACCTCTGCTCATTCAACGTCACGAGAGCGACCACCCCCCTAGCCTCTGGACCTGAGAAGAGGGAAGTGGTGGTGGAACTTGAACAGGTGGCGAATGAGCAGTTTTCCCCTACCTGGGCAGGCCTGGTGTAGACGATGCAAGAAGCGAAGAATGACCATGAGAGGTGTGAAGGGATGGGTGGCATGGTATTAGTGATTAGAAGGGAGCTTATGGGGGATCAAAGAGGGAAAGAAAAAGAAGAAAAGGTGGAAGGCGTGACGGTGAGAAGAATAAAGGTAGGAAGACAGAGGGTGGTCATCGTTTGCGAGCATAGGAGGAGAGGTCAACATCTAAGATGGGGAGTAAGAAATTAATGGATGGACGAACAAAATGATGAGTTAGTGTTGACAGGTGGAGATCTGAACGCTTGGACAGGAGAGTTAGGGTTAGGGCGTAAGGGATGAAGGAAGCGAAACATGTCGAAGAAATTCAAAGCACAAAAACAGGACCAGGAGGGTAAAACTCTTTCGAACCTGTTAGGAGAGGAGCGGTGGTTTATTTTCAATGAAAATGTGAAGGGAGATGAAAAAAAGAAAGTGACCTTCAAAGGCAAAGGAGACACTTACCAGTAATAGCTACATTAAAATATTGAGAATGGAATCGGCGTTTTGGAAAAAAAGGAAGAGACTGGAGAAAGGAAATTAAAAATCTGTCGATAAAAAGGAGAACAAGTTGAGAGAATTTAGGAAATGAATAGAGAACGAGGAGGTTAGGGTCTCGAAAGGAGAAGACGTGGACACGCGCCTTCTAAAAAGGAAAGAAACTAACAGAGAAGATGGAAGAAAAGGTAAAGCCAAGAGGAGAAGAGAATGGAATGAATAGGTGATGGTGGGACGGAGAAGGTAAGAAGAGTGAAGAGCTACAACAATAACAGACACCGAAGTAAAATTCATTTTTTCTCAATCAGTGAGTCCGAAAACGTCGAGATCTGATGAAATGAGCGAAAGTAAATTTTCACATAAAATTAGTACCTTCATGATGATTTGCACGTTCCGCAGGCTTCTCTAGATATTGCAGAAAATCCCTTGTTCTCGGCGACGAACCTGATGATATTTCTGCAAAAAGACGGAAAATATTTAGAAATTTGGAATGTTGAAGATGTTCTGAGCTAGGCTCGATCAGTTTCGGGTCATTCAGGATTCATTTATGAAATGCTAAAATATAACTACTTCATTAGTGAAACACTCAATATTACTAATTCGATGATGAAATGTTCTCTAATCCAGATTTAGGAAAGAGGATAAGATGCACTTCGCCTTCATGATTTTAAAGCAGTCAATTTGAATCTTGAAATGTTTGTTTTATTTTCCTTTCTTTATAGACAATTTTACTTATTGTACATCTCAAAGGATGGTACCAATTTATATTATTCTTACCCATAGAATTGAGTATGACTACGAATATGAAGACCCCAGTATGAAGGATCCTCATTATTTCAAAATGCAGGAAAAACTGATCAACGTCGATTTTTTATAACACCGTAACACACGAATATTCTGATTTGTCATGTATATATACTATTCTGACATTTTCGTCTTTTCCCCCCTCCCGAGCATAGATCGCAAGGTGCTCAGTTGTGGGGCTCACCTAATTTATTGAAGCGTAAATAATTTCTTGCTCATGTTTATTATTATTTTACCTTGAGAATCTGAGATAATTTATTTTTAAAGTCAACTTCAATTAACGTCTCAGGAATTTAGACATTATCTTTCACTATTATTTCGAATGATTCATCAAACCAAAGAATAATGTAAAAAATAATCGTTTTTAGGTTTTTGCAAGAAGCCCTATACTATACAATTTTTAATTTTAGGAAGTTTTGAGAAATGGAAAGAGTCTCAGATCGAGTAGTTCAATTAAGAAACACGATTGTTTAACATTTTTAACATTATTGAAATAATGATACAGAAGGTAGTATTGTGATTCTTGTAATTATGCCACGTTAGATCAACCAGCCTCCACGTTTTACCAAGTTATTTCTGCCAAGGAGAAATATTATGTTTATGTACACACTTAATCTTGATTACCTTACTTCATCAGAAAATTTGATAACACATGATAAGACTCATCCTCGAAATCAGTTAATATTTCCTCTCATTGACTATAATAATATTTCTTCAAAACATTTTTATATTTTTAGGGCACCATTGAAATTCAAATGTTTTCTCTTAATTCTTAGGTTGTCCTCTTGCAAACGTTGAATTTTATTTTCTGTACGCAACATTTTTTTCAGTTTGTCACATTCATCCTTTCCCAATGCTACAGTATCAAAACATTTAATTGGAAACATTTATTGAATTATTGTATTTATTGAATCTAAAAAGTCAGGTCTAATTTCCAAGGCTCCATACAAGATCTAGTGGTGATCCAGTCACTTAAGGCAAGATCAGTCTGAGTTCCAGCCACTTAAGGCAAGATCAGTCAGTTCCTGCCACTTGAGGCAA
>CAKNYM010051709.1:151261-179995 GCA_932195095.1 Andricus curvator
CACTAAAGGCAAGATCTAGTGTTGATTCAGCCACTTGAGGCAAGATCTATTGAATATCCAGCCACTTAAGGCAATTGGCTCGAGAGCTAAGATCTTGCCTCAATTGGCTGGATCACCACTAGCTTTTGCCTTAAGTGGCTGCATCACCACCAGATCTTGCTTCAAGTGGCTGGATCACGACTAGCTCTTGCCTTAAGTGGCTGCATCACCACTAGATCTTGCCTCAAGTGGCTGGATCAGAACTAGATCTTGCCTTAAGTGGCTAGAACTCTGATCTTGCCCTAAGTGGTGAGAACTGACTGATCTTGCCCTAAGTGGCTGGAACTCAGACTGATCTTGCCTCAAATGGCTGGATCACCACTAGATCTTGCCTTAAGTGGCTCGATCAACACTAGATCTTGCCTTAAGTGGCTCCATCGCCACTATATCTTGCCTTAAGTGGCTAGAACTCTAATATTGCCTTAAGTGGCTGGAACTCAGACTGATCTTGCCTTAAGTGGCTGGAACTCTAATCTTGCCTCAAGTGTTATGGGACTTCAGGGTTATGGAGCATATGGGTTTTATTCAAGAGTGTGATTGCTTCAAATCTGATTTTTAGGGTTGTTGAATATTGCTCTGGGGATACGAATATCTTCTATTTACTTGGGAAGGTGAATCGAGTGAATATTTTTAATTAGAACGTTTGTTAGCATTTTCAGTTTAAGACAGCTGAGATTGGGTTCCTTAAAATTCATTAAAATCCTGAATTTAAAATTTAGTCCAGGAAAAAATTCTGGGTCATTTCTCGGTTCCCTGAAATTTTTCACGATCATTAAAATTAGAAAATTCGATCTCTTAAGGCTGAAAATTTTGTTATTTAATGTAATCAAAACTCAACTGAAAATTAGCACTTTCACTTACAAATTAAAAGTTTTTGAATTGCAACAGTTAAAATTGCAACGTCTAAAGTTTAAAATTAAAAATATTTTATAAACTTTCAGTCGGACGTTTTTAATGTTAAAATCTGCAAATTTTTCAATTTTAAACAGTCTCAGAATCATCTTGTAAAATGAATTAGTGTTCAATTTTTAGTACTCGAACTGTGGTTCAATTTCAAATATCACTAGTTAATTATTATCTTTTTTTTTCTTGCTACCGATAACTAGGTGTTTACGTGAATTATTGAAAAAAATTATTATTGTTTTTAGCAATTTTCGCTTAGAATAGAGTAAGAAAGTCGCGGTTTTTCCGAAATTTTCAACTTTTTTTCAACTTTTCAGTTAGACCGACGCAATAATAAATTAAATTAACCAGAAATTATTATTTATATCATCATTCTTTTAAAATAATGCTAGAAAGTTGCAGTTTATTCTAATTTTTTTCCAAACCTTGAAATTTTCTAAAGCTCTTAAAAGTTCCTTGGAATTTTTTCAAATATCCTAAGATCAATTAAATTCTTTAAAATCCCTTCAAATTATTAAAATCATTTGAAAAATTCTGGAAATATTTTTGAACATCCTACAATTATTTACATTCTTTTAAATCTATGATAATACCTTGAAATATTTAAAGATCTTGAAAATTCTACGAAACTCCTCACTTTTTATGAATGAATTTTTTGAAATCCATTAAAATATTACAAAATCATGTAAAATAACATATCTGATATTTCCTGAAACCCTGAAAAATGTATTAAAATACATTGAGAGCTTTTAAAATACCTTTTAATCTTTCAAAATACCCTAAAATATTTCAAATCCTTCAAAAATTTCGAAATTTCTGAAAACTTTTGCAAGTTCTTGAAAATTTATTCGAATTGTTAAATCCGCGTAAATCTTATAATATCCATTAGAATTTTTTAAAATATCATAAAACCTCATAGGTCCTGTGAACTCGTTCTATATATCTTTTGAAGAAATTCTTTAAAATTCGATGAAAAGGTTTTGAAATCCCTTAAAATCATATACAGGGTGACCCATTTTGGTCTATAGATTCAAATATTTTTAAAAATAATCCATCTACAAAAAATTGTTTTCGAGGTCATTTGAAGGTCAAGACGATTTTTTTAAATGACAACCCCTATTTTTGACTGCAGATTCAAAAAAAGCGGGAAATTTCTCGTCAAAAATATTCCGTGAGAAATTTGCTTTTGTGACCTTAGAAAGGTCAGATATCAAGGTCAAATGTATAAAAAACGGTGAGATGCCCTTCTCTGGAATTATCGTGATTCTCTGAGAATAGCAAACCTTCAAGATCCTTTTAACAAGTCGATAAAATGTAAACGTGTGGACCAATGCTACCATCTTGACCTTCAGATAAATTTTCAAGGACATTTAAGGTCAATATGATTTTTTAAAGAAAATCCCTACTTTGAACTGCGGATTTGAAACTAGCGAAAAAATTTACGTCAAAAATGTTCTATGGAAAATTTGTAAATGTGTGTACCATCTTGACGATTTTGAAAATTTATCAGAAGTTCAAGGTCGTCGAATTGGTACACACTTTCACAAATTTTCCAGAGGAAATTTTTGGATTTAAAATTTTTCGCTCTTTTCAAATTCCCAGTCAAAAATAGGGGTCGTCATTTGAAAAAATCGTCTTGACCTTCAAATGATCTTAAAAATCGATCTCAAGGTCAAAATTGATAGTACCGTTAAAAGACCCTTAAGGTCAAGACGATTTCTTTAAATGATAACCCCTATTTTTGACTGCGGATTTAAAAAGAGTCGAAAATTTCACGTGAAAAACATTCCGTGAGAAATTTGCTTTTGTGATCTTAGAAAGGTCAAAGATCAAGGTCATATGTATGAAAAGCGGTAAGATGCCCTTTTTGGAATTATCGTGGTTCTCTGAGAAGAGCAAACGTTCAAGATGCTTTTTAACAAGTCGATAAAATGTAAACGTGTGAAAAAACGTGACCATCTTGACCTTCAGACACATTTTTAAGGTCATTTGAGGTCAATCTGATTTCTGGAAAGGAACTCCCTACTTTAAACTGTGGATTTGAAACTAGCGAAAAATTTCACGTCAAAAATGTTCTATGGAAAATTTGTAAAAAGTGTGTACCATCTTGACGATCTTGAAAATTTGGCAGAAGTTCAAGGTCGTCAAGATGGTATACACTTTTACAAATTTTCCATTAAAAATTATTGGACTTGAAATTTTTCGCTCATTTCAAATCTGCAGTCAAAAATAGGGGATGTCATTTTAAAAAATCGTCTTGACCTTCACATGACCTTGAAAGTTGACCTCAAGGTCAAAATTAATAGTACCGTTAAAAGACCCTGGAGGTCAAGACGATTTTTTTAAATGACAAGCCCCATTCTTGACTGCGGATTCAAAAAGAACGGAAAAGTTCACGTGAAAAACATTCCATGAGAAATTTGCTTTTGTGATATTAGAAAGGTCAAATGTATAAAACACGGTAAGATACCCTTTTTTGGAATTATCGTGGTTCTCTGAGAATAGCAAACGTTCAAGATGCTTCTAACAAGTGATAAAATGTAAACGTGTGAACCAACGTGATCATCTTGACCTTCAGATAAATTTTCAAGGTAATTTGAGGTCAATATGATTTTTTTAAAGGAACTCCCTACTTTAAACTGCGTATTTTGAAACGAGCGAAAAATTTCACGTCCAAAATATTCTATGGAAAATTTGTAAACGTGTCTACCATCTTGACGATCTTGAAAATTTATCAGAAGGTCAAGGTCGTCAAGATGGTAAACATTTTTACAAATTTTCCATAAAAAATTTTTGGATGTGAAATTTTTCGCTTATTTCAAATCTGCAGTCAAAAATAGGAGTTGTTATTTTAAAAAATCCTCTTAACCTTCAAATGACCTTGAAAATTGACCTCAAGGTCAAAATTAATAGTACCGTTAAAAGACCCTGAAGGTCAAGACGAGTTTTTTAAATGACAACCCCTATTTTTAACTGCGGATTTAAAAAGAGACGAAAATTTCACGTGAAAAACATTTCGTGAGAAATTCCTTTTTGTGATCTTCGAAAGGTCAAAAATCAAGATCAAATGTATAAAAAACGGTAATATACCCTTTTTTGGAATGCCACGCTGAAAAAACCAGTTCTCGTCAGATCACTGAAGTTAAGCAGCGTTGGGCGCGGTTAGTACTTGGATGGGTGACCATTCAAAACTACTGTGTGCTGTTGGCATATTATGGGTGTGGTGAGCCCAAACTTGTACTTATTTATAACTACAAGAAAACTATTCACCTAGAAACACTACCCGAATCGGGTAGTGTCACGCCTTCCCTGAAAGGGAAATGGCTTAATGGTATACATCGTGGTTCTCTGAGAATAGCAAACGTTCAAGATGCTTCTAACAAGTCGATAAAATGTAAACGTATGAACCAACGTATCCATCTTGATCTTCAGATAAATTTTCAAGGTCATTTGAGGTCAATATGATTTTTTTGAAGGAAATCTCTTCTTTAAACTGCGGATTTTGAAACAAGCGAAACGTTTTACGTCAAAAATGTTGTATGGAAAATTTGTAAAAGTGTGTACCATCTTGACGATCTTGAAAATTTATCAGAAGGTCAAGGTCGTCAGGATGGTATACACTTTTACAAATTTTCCATATAAAATTTTTGGATGTAAAATTTTTCGCTCATTTAAAATCTGCAGTCAAAAATAGGGGTTGTCATTTGAAAAAACCGTCTTCACCTTCAAATGACCTTGAAAATTGACCGCAAGGTCAAAATTAACAGTACCGTTAAGAGACCCTAAAGGTCAAGACGATTTTTTAAAATGACAACCCCTATTTTTGACTGCAAATTTAAAAAGAGCGGAAAATTTCACGTCAAAAATATTCTGTGAAAAATTTGCTTTTGTGAGCTTAAGAAGGTCAAAAATCAAGGCCAAATGTATAAAATTTTATAGTATTTTATATCAGTTATGTACTTTAACACAAACGCTCGCATGATTCAGAAGTTGTGCATGTTCCGCCTTAAATCAGTGACGGAATCCCAATGAGTGAACCAGTGACATCTTACCGATTGTCAGTGACACACTTCTGGCTTTTTTAACCAGTGAAATTTCACTAAAAACCAGTGACATTACATTGGTTTTTTTAAAGAGATTTCATAGTGTTCTCACGTTCTTTTTTTTATTTTGAGAATTTCTATGTAATTATTTGTTAATTCAGATGTTTCGGGTACTAATAAGTATAAGTAACTCAATTATATTTGATAAGAAATGCCCGAAAATATTTGGAGAAATGACGTAACATAGGCACGAGGGGGGGTGGCAAGCCACTATGTTACGACTTGTCACATGTGAAAGGGGCGGGGTAAAAAATTCACAAAAATGTGTTACGTGATTTAGGGATGGCCGTTAATTCAAAAGAAATATTTTTCTGAGTGTGGTCATGAATGAATCACGTGCGTCAAGTTCGTGCTGCAGTTTATGTTTATTAAGGGCTTCATTTGTATCATGAATAAAGTAAGCGGAAATAGAAGAATTGTCATATTTTCTTTCCATTCGGTGGAGGCCATGTATGTTTCATTATTTTCTGCTTGATGTTCACAATCTTTGAATAAACAAAATTGTTCAGAGCCGTAACTAGGGTGGTGCCGTCAGTGCCTCCACACTGAAAGCAGATGGCAAGAAGGCGCATTGCACAAATATATTACCTAAAGAAATGTAGAAATTTTGAATTTGAATTAAAAATTTCACCATCTCAAACTTCGGACTCACCACACTAGTCACACTTTTGGACCCTTTTTATTAATGATGCAAACTATTTTATTACAATTTTGAAAAAAATGAGACTAATGCTGCTATTCTGGCAAAATTGCTCGCTAATGCAACTATTTTTTTTTTTTTTTTTTTTTAAATTCAAAGAAATATAACGAGATTTATAATTCTGTAAGGGGTTTCAGACATTTCAGAGATTTTAAGGGATTCCAACGGATTCTAACGGATTTCAAAGCTATTAGGGATATCTTATAAGATTCGAAAGGATTTCATAAGATTTTTGATCATATTTTGTGTTCATATTTGAAAAATTGCATGATACTGCTTTCCTACTATTTTATAAAATGATCTACAAGCACTGGGCGCAAAAAAGAATAGTCATGGCTCTGTAATTCCTCTATAATTTAGAAGGCTATATAAGATAACGACTAGTGCATATATACGCAAAAATGTTCATGAATAATCATCAGCTCCTCGTCTTGGCTATTTCCTAAACCCATTTGTAAGTACAATAATATATCGACAATATAAAGTGCATTCTTAATTATAATAGGGTACGCATCGAGGTATCGATATTAGCCACTTATCCTATATTTTTTACTTTTTAACACGTTGCAATATTATCCAGATGACACTCTTCGTCACAAAGAGCGCCTTCCCAATTTAGGATCCACTTACGAATTTGAACCTACAGTGCCCGGGTAAAAATATTTGGTCTTGATTTTGTCTCAAATGTCTTCAATGTGTCTTCAAGGCCATGATGTCTGGTTTCGTCTCACCAGCTAGACATTGGAGATAAACAAACTTATCTTGCATTCATGGCTGTAGCTGTGCCAAGACAAGACCAGGTTGACTTGTCTCGAGACAAGGAAGGATAAATAATTCATGTCTTGGTTTCATTAACACAGGCCGGGCCTGCTATTTCCAGATCAGTTGGGATCAAATAGTTTACATCTTCTAAGGAATAAAATTTTACAACGGATAAAACTTGTAATTTCCCCACTGAAAATTCCTCTACAGAAACCTCAAAGGATCCTGGACATGTTCCTGGACACGATCCTGCACACGAACCTGTAGAGGTAATCTTGACGGTTCCTGTGCAGGCATCTGGCAAAGGAAATTGTACATGATCTTGCAATGGAACCTGCACCAACAAAGGAACTTTTGAATGATCGAGTATAGATTCCTATACAGGTTCCTTTTGCGAAGTAAATTCTGGCGCGGGTTCCGGTGCAAAAACACGTATAGGGTCCTTTACAGAAAGCCATCGCGAAAACTGATGTCCCTTACAGCTATAAAGTTGCTTTCCTTTTATTCTTTTGAAGATCGAACTCACTATCGAGAGAGCCAAGTCACTAGCGAACCTTCGCGGATTAGTTCCTTTGCAGGTTCACGTATTCCTGAACAAGTTCCTGTGCTTGAACCCGCGTTTGAAATCACTCTGTGAAGGTACCTGTACAGGATCATTCAAAGGTCAGCTTGCATACAGGTTCCTCGCCAAATTCCTGTGCAGGAACCGTCAAGATTACCTATACAGGTTCGTGTCCAGAAACATGCCCAGAATCCTCCGAGGTTCGATCAAACGAAGATAATTATTGCAGACAAACAAACTTAATATATAAACATTCTGTAAAATTTAGAGCGGATTAGTGATGACCCTCGGAGGCCTTGGGACCGTTTTGGCTTTTGTTTGAGTTATAAATCTGTCCGGTTCTTTCCAAATCAAATAATCTTGTCCTAAGACAAACATTTTTGTCTGCAGGTCGACAATATTCGTCTTGTAATTGAATCTCTGATGTGCTGAAATTTTGTTTTATGACATTGGCTTTTGCGTTTACTTGATTTTAAATGCAGAAATCCACAGTTTATTGCCTTCATTTCCGCACGTAACATTAAGCATAACCCCTAGTTTATTATGGTGTCTATATAATCCCTCTTTCTCATTAGCATTTATGGTAGATGACAGAGCTATCATAACATAGACACAAGCTGTTATAAATGGAATAAAGTTTTCGAGTGTTTTTATTAAAAGAAATGATTCCTCTATTTTCGTGAAGAATCGCCCTGTTTCTCCTGGTTTGAGAGCATTTTGGGCTGTGAAGTCTGCTCAGATATGATGTTCTTTGTTTGGTGTCTTATTTTACACGTTTATTAAATGAAACCAAAGAAAAAATTTGTATCTAAAAGAGGGAATGGGTGTTCCTATTTGTGAAATAGTTGTACAAATTTACAACATGCTAGAGAGCTATTTTATTTATTGAATCAATAGCTTTCTTCATCGTAAGCTCAAATAAACCTATTTTCATCATTTTTTTCAGATAACGAGAATGTTGCCTTCAAAATCTGGGGCAACGGTATTTGCTGTATTACTGGCATTGGCACTAATTTCTAGTGTAATGGCATTAAATGGCATACCTCCTCCTCCCTGGTGGAAACCCAAGCCTGCCAAAGATCCCAAGCATCCCAAACCTCACAAAACCAAATGCGTCGATTTGGACGATGTTTGTGACCTCCAAGGAAAACCAAATGGTGATAAAGCCAATTGTTGCAGAGACTACTACTGCTATTTTGATGGCGAACATACCGACAACAAAACATGGTGTGTAATACTTCATAAACACAATGTATAAATAAAACATACTAAACTAAATAAAAAGTTGAAATGTTCCGCATAATGAATTAATAAATTATGAAGCTAACTTTTGGTTTTTTGCTTATCCCTTTATCAATAAGAGAAACTCTTGAAATCTGTTGTGGATCCACCAACGAAATCCCGTGATACCTTCAAAGTTTGTCTGTAGGTATATTCAAGTTAGATCGAAAATATTCAAGGTTCAATTTTACTGCTCTTTAAAGATCATTTTTCCTTTAAAAATATTTTCCGAATACTGAATGACAAAAGCGATTCACCAAATTCGAAGGTTTTCATTTTTCAAATTCAACACATAGTAATCATGTGCTAAATTTTCTTCGGATTTCATGAGTATTTTCTAGTTTTATTGTTATCTTTTCATCTCTGTCTTTGTTCTTCAATTTTTTGTCGATGCTTCTTCCTAGAAGACTGCTGACAAAAGCGGAATGATCTGCAAATTTTGTCACTTTTTCAGAAGGCTCCAAGGCATTTTCAAGAGATTGAAAATTCTCAAAGAATATTCAAGAATACACATGGTGACCCATTTTAATCTATAGATTCAAATATCTCTTAAAATACTCGATCTACAAAAAAATTGTTCAAACAAAAATTGTATAGAACATAGGGGTTCATTTAACGGTATTATTAATTTTGACCTTAAGGCCATGAGACGAGTGGGTCACGTGACCAGATTCCTACCCTACCGACACTTTTTTTCAAAATCAACTTACGTTGACACGAAACGCGATATCGAGTTGAAAATTTGGGATAATAAATAAGAAGCGCTGAAAAAGGCGGCTCTGGTTCTAAATTTTAATAATCATGAAAAAAGCAAAAAAAAATTATTTACAAAAATAACTTTTTTCATAATTAGACAAATTTAGGACCAGAGCCGCCTTTCTTAGCGCTTCTTATTTATTATCTCAAATTTTCAACTCGATATCGCGTTTCGTGTGAAAGTAAGTTGATTTTGAAAAAAAGTGTCGGTAAGGTAGGAATCCGGTCACGTGACCCACTCGTCACATGGCCTTAAGGCCAATTTTCGAGGTCATTTGAAGGTCAAAATGATTTTTTAAACGACAACCCCTATTTTTGACTTCGGATTTAAAAGGAGCGGAAAATTTCACGTTAAAAACATTCTGTGAGAAATTTGCTTTTGTGATCTTCGAAAGGTCAAACTACCTGTGAATTCGATCTCGAGTGTTTCCACTTTGTTTGTATTTATAACTATATGGTGCTCATTTTACGAGCACTTTGCTTCCTGTTCGCAAATGTATTTGCTTCTTCATAGAGGAAGCATCAGTTATTTTTCTTTAATAATAGACAAACCAAAGTCTTCATTTTGATCCAATTGTAAATAAAAATTTAGAAAAAATAAAAAAATTACAAAATAATACAAACAATTTTTTAAATGCAAAGACAAATCAGACAAATGAAATTTTGAATTCGAAATGACAATTTTTCGAGCTGGAAAAGGGAAGGGAAAAGTTCTGTCGCACTCTATCCCTTTGCCAGCTTTATGATTTTTTAAAAAAAGTTGTCAGAATTATTCTATTTAAAAATTTATGATCAAAAAATCTTTTCTATTCATGCGTCAACTTTGAATTATGTCAAGGAAAAAAGCTTTTCTGTTAGAAACAGATGATTCATAAATTATAAATCAGCATAACTTCCTTAATCTTCAATAAAATATATTAATAGTATAGGTCAATCGATTCGTCTCGAACCAAGGAATCTTTTACTTTTTTGCATCAACTTTGAATTATGTCAATGAAAAAAGTTTTACTATAGAAAACCGTATTTTCAAATATTATGCATCACCATAGCTTCCTTACTCTTCAATAAAATGTATTAATATTAAAGGTCAATAGATTGGACTCGAATCAACACATCTTTTCTGTTCTTCCGTCAACTTTGAATTATGTTAATGAAAAAAGTTTTACTATAAAAGACAGATTTTCAAAATATATAAATCACAATAACTTTCATACTCTTTAATAAAATATATAATAATATTATAGGTCAATCGATTCGTTTCGAACCAAGGAATCTTTTATATTCTTGCATCAACTTTAAATTATGTTGAAGAAAAAAGTTTTACTATAAAAAACCGTAGTTTCAAATATTATACATTACCATAGCTTCCTTACTCTTTAATAAAATGTATCAATATTGAAGGTCAATCGATTCGACTCGAATCAACACATCTTTTCTGTTCTTGCATCAACTTTGAATTATGATATTGAAAAACGTTTTACTATAAAAAACTGATTTTCAAAATATATAAATTACCATAACTTCCATACGCTTCAATAAAATATATTAATAATAGGTCAATCGATTCGTCTCGAACCAAGGAATCTTTTATATTTTTACATCAACCTTGAATTATGTCAATGAAAAAAGTATTACTGTAAAAACCGATTTTTAAAATATGATCAACAAATATTTTTAGAAATCCTTCGGTCAGTTTCAAGATGTTAGTCGGGAAAATGAGCCCTCCAAATTGCATCAATTTATCTGCAACATCCACACACACACAGATCCACACACACATCCGGGCAATTGCTTAGAACATTGTATTAGACATTTTTAAATTTGGGAAGGTTCAATTAAATGAATTTAAAATTTTGGAAAATGTTACCATTACAAAGCTTCCTCTATGAGGAAGCAAAATCAAGGTCAAACGTCTAAAAAACGGTAAGATGCCCTTTTTTGGAATTATTGTGGTTTTCTGAGAATAGCAAACGTTTAAGATGCTTTTAACAAGTCGATAAAATGTAAAATGTGAACCAACTTCACTATATTGACCTTCAGATGAACTTTCAAGGTCATTCGAAGGTCAAGATGATTTTTGTTCAAGGAAATCTCTACGTTAAACTGCGGATTTGAGAAGAGCGAAAAATTTTACGTTCAAAAATTTTCTATGGAAAATTTGTAAAAGTGTGTACCATCTTGACGACCTTGACCTCCTGATAAATTTTCAAGATCATCAAGATGGTACACACTCTTACAAATTTTCCATAGAACATTTTTGACGTACAATTTTTCGCTAGTTTCAAATCCGCAGTTTAAAGTAGAGTTCCTTAAAAAAATCATATTGACCTCAAATTACGTTGAAAATTTATCTGAAGGTCAAGATGGTCACGTTGCTTCACAAGTTTACATTGCATCGACTTGTTAAAAGCATCTTGAACGTTTGCTATTCTCAGAGAACCACGATAATTCCAAAAAAGGCATCTTACCGTTTTTTTGACAATTGACCTTGATTGTTGACCTTTTTAAGGTCACAAAAGCAAATTTTTCACAGAATACTTTTGACGTGAAATTTTTCGCTCTTTTAAAATCTGCAGTCAAAAATAGGGGTTGTCATTTTAAAAAATCGTCGTGACCTCCAGGGTCTTTTAACGGTACTATTAATTTGGACCTTAAGGTCAATTTTCGAGGTCATTCGATGGTCAAGACGATTTTTTTAAATGACAACCCCTATTTTTGACTGCAGATTTGAAAAGAGCGGAAAATTTCACGTCAAAAACATTCTGCGAGAAATTTTCTTTTGTGATCTTAAAAAGGTCAAAAATCAAGGTCAAACGTGTAAAAAACGGTAAGATGCGCTTTTTTGGCATTATCGTGTTTTTCTCAGAATAGAAAACATTCAAGATGCTTTCAACAAGTCGATAAAATGTAGAAGTGTGAACCAACTTGACCGTCTTGACCTTCAGATGTATATTCAAGGTCACTTGAAGGTCAAGATGTTTTTTTTTTAAGGAAATCTCTACGTTGAACTGCGGATTTGAGAAAAGCGAAAAATTTTACATCCAAAAATTTTCTATGGAAAATTTGTAAAAGTTTGTAACATCTTGACGACCTTGACCTTCTGATAAATTTTCAGGATCGTGAGGATGGTACACACTCTTACAAATTTTCCATAGAACATTTTTGACCTAAAATTTTTCGCTAGTTTTAAATCCATAGTTTGAAGTAGGGAGTTCCTTTAAAAAAATCATATTGACCTCAAATTACCTTGAAAATTTATCTGAAGGTCAAGATGGTCACGTTGGTTCACACGTCTACATTTTATCGACTTGTTAAAAGCATCTTGAACGTTTGATCTCCTCAGAAAACCATGATAATTCCAAAAAAGGGCATCTTACCGTTTTTTTGCCATTTCAACCTTGGTCACAAAAGCAAATTTTTCACAGAATATTTTTACGTGAAATTTTTCGCAAATCCGCAGTCAAAAGTAGGGGTTGTAATTAAAAATAATCGTCTCGACCTTCAGGGCTTTTTAACGGTAATATTAATTTTGGCCAACGGCGATACCACGCTGAAAACACCAGTTCTCGTAAGATCACTGAAGTTAAGCATTGTTGGGCGCGGTTAGTACTTGGATGGGTGACCGTTCAGGAATACTGCGTGCTGTTGGCCCGTCGTGGGTGTGGTAGGCCCACATTGGTAGTAAATATCCACCTAGAAACACTACCCGAATCGGGTAGTGAGGCAATGAACTTTCGAGTTCGAACTGCTAATCAATGTATGTATGTATATTAATTTTGACCTTAAGGTCAATTTTCAAGGTCATTCGATGGTCGAAACAATTTCTTTAAATGACAACCCCTATTTCTGACTGCGGATTTGAAAAGAGCGGAAAATTTCACGTCAGAAACATTCTGTGAGAAATTCGCTTTTGTGATCTTATAAAGGTCTAAAATCAAGGTCAAACGTCTAAAAAACGGTAAGATGCCCTTTTTTGGCATTATCGTGGTTTTCTGAGAATACTAAACGTTCAAGATGCTTTTAACAAGTCGATAAAATGTAAAAGTGTACACCAACTTGACCATCTTGACCTTCAGAAAAATTTGCAAGGTCATTTGAAGGTCAAGCTGATTTTTTTCAACGAAATCTCTACGTTAAACTGCGGATTTGAGAAAAGCGAAAAATTTTACGTCGAAAAATTTTCTATGGAAAATTTGTAAAAATGTGTACCATCTTGACGACCTCGACCTTCTAATAAATTTTCAAGATCGTTAAGATGGTACACACTCTTACAAATTTTCCATAGAACATTTTTGACCTAAAATTTTTCGCTAGTTTCAAATCCATAGTTTGAAGTAGGGATTTCCTTTAAAAAAATCATATTGACCTCAAATTACCTTGAAAATTTATCTGAAGGTCAAGATGGTCACGTTGGTTCACACGTTTACATTCTGTCTACTTGTTAAAAGCATCTTGAACGTTTGCTTTTTTCAGAGAACCACGATAATTCCAAAAAAGGACATCTTACCGTTTTTTTTAGATTTGACCTTGGTCAAAAAAGCAAATTTTTCACAGAATATTTTTGACGTTAAATTTCTTGCTCTTTTTGAATCCACAGTCAAAAATAGGGGTTGTAATTTTAAAAAAATCGACTTGACCTTCAGGGTCTTTTAACGGTACTATTAATTTTTACCTTAAGGTCAATTTTCGAGGTCATTCGATGGTCAAGACGATTGTTTTAAATGACAACCCCTATTTTTGACTTCGGATTTAAAAAGAGCGGAAAATTTCACGTCAAAAATATTTCGTGAAAAATTTTCTTTTCTGACCTTAAAAAGGCAAAAATCAAGGTCAAATGTCAAAAAACCGGTAAGATGTCCTTTTTTGGAATTATCGTGGTTCTCTGAGAATAGCAAACGTTCAAGATGCTTTTAACAAGTCGATAAAATTTAAACGTGTGAACCAACGTGAAAATCTTGACCTTCAGATACATTTTCAACGTAATTTGAGGTCAATATGATTTTTTTTAAGGAACTCCCTACTTTAAACTTCGGATTTTCAAACGAGCGAAAAATTTTACGTCAAAAGTGTTCTATGGAAAATTTGTAAACGTGTGTACCATCTTGACGATCTTGAAAATAGGGGTTGTCATTTAAAAGAATCGTCTTGACCTTCAAATGACATTAAAAATTGACCTCAAGGTCAAAATTAATAGTACCGTTAAAAGACCCTGAAGGTCAAAATGATTTTTTTAAGTGACAACCCCCATTTTTGACTGCGGATTTAAAGAGAGCGGAAAATTTCACGTCAAAAATATTCTGTGAATAATTTGATTTTGTGACCAAGGTCAAATGTATAAAAAACGGTTAGATGTCTTTTTTGGAATTATCGTGGTTCTCTGAGAATAGCAAACGTTCAAGATGCTTTTAACAAGTCGATAAAATGTAAACGTGTGAACCAACGTGACCATCTTGACCTTCAGATAAATTTCCAAGGTAATTTGAGGTCAATATGATTTTTTTAAAGGAACTTCCTACTTCAAACTGTGGACTTTAAAACGAGCGAAAAATTTTACGTCAAAAATGTTCTATGGAAAATTTGTGAAAGTTTGTACGATCTTGACGATCTTGAAAATTTATCAGAAGGTCAAGGTCGTCAAGATGGTACACACTTTTACAAATTACCAGAGAAAATTTTTGGACGTAAAATTTTTCGCTTTTTTCAAATCCGCACTCAAAAATAGGGGTTGGCATTTAAAAAAATCGTCTTGACCTTCAGGTTCATTTGAGGGTGTTATTAATTTTGACCTTAAGGTCAATTTTCGAGGTCATTCGAAAGTCAAGACGATTTTTTCAAACGACAACCCCTATTTTTGACTGCGGATTTAAAAAGAGCGAAAAATTTCAGGTCAAAAATATTTTGTAAAAAATTTTCTTTTCTGACCTTAAAAAGGTAAAAAATCAAGGTCAAATGTCAAAAAACCGTAGATGTCCTTTTTTGGAATTATCGTGGTTTTCTGAGACGAGCAAACGTTCAAGATGCTTTTGACAAGTCGATAAAATGTAAACGTGTGAACCAACTTGAGCATCTTGACCTTCAGATAAATTTTCAATGTAATTTGAGGTCAATATGATTTTTTCAAAGAAACTCCCTACTTTAAATTGCGGATTTTGAAACAAGCGAAAAATTGTACGTGAAAAATGTTCTATAGAAAATTTGTAAAAGTGTGTTCCATCTTAAAGATCTTGAAAATTTATCAGAAGGTCAAGGTCGTCAAGATGGTACACACTTTTACAAATTTTCCAGATAAGATTTTTGGACGTAAAATTTTTCGCTCTTTTCAAATCCGCAGTTTAACGTAGGGATTAACTTCAAAAAAATCATCTTGACCTTCAAATGACCTTGAAAATTAATCTGAAGGTCAAGTTGGTTCACTCTTTTACATTTTATCGACTTGTTGAAAGCATCTTGAACGTTTGCTATTCTCAGAAAACCACTATAATTCCAAAAAAGGGCTTCTTACCGTTGTTTATACATTTGACCTCGACTTTTGACCTTTCTAAGATCGCGAAAGAAAATTTTGCACTGAATGTTTTTTAGGTCAAATTTTCCGCTCTTTTTAAATTCGTAGTCAAAAATAGGGGTTGTCGTTTAAAAAAATCGTCTTGACCTTCAAATGATCTAGAAAATTGGCCTTAAGGTCAAAATTAATACTACCGTTGAATGAACCCCTATGTTCTATATAATTTTTGTTTAGAACCATTTTTTTGTAGATGGAGTATTTTAAGAGATATTTGAATCTATAGATTAAAATAGGTCACCTTGTATATTCTTGAATATTCTTTGAGAATTTTTAATCTCTTGAAAATGCCTTGGAGCCTTTTAAAAAAATTATAAAATTTGCAGATCATTTCGCTTTTGTAAGCAGTCTTCTAGAAAAAAACATCGACAAAAAAGTGAAGAACAAAGACAGGGATGAAAAGATAACAATAAAACTAGAAAATACTGATGAAATCCGAAGAAAATTTAGCACATGATGACTATGTTTCGAATTTGAAAAATAAAACTTTCAAATTTGGTAAAATTATCTATGCATTCAAAATCCTGACAAAAGTATGTGTGTCTTATGTGCAATAAAACCTAATCTAATGCCTATACACATAACTAAGAAATAGGTATTGGAACAAAAATCTTCAATTTTCAAAATTAAATTTTGAAATCTTTCTTCTCATTCAGTATTCGGAAAATATTTTTAAAGGAAAAATGATCTTTAAAGATCAGTGAAATAGAATCTTGAATATTTTCGACCTAATTTGAATATACCTACATACAAACTTTGAAGGTATCACGGGATTTTGTTGGTGGATGCACAACAGATTTCAAGAGTTTCTATTATTGATAAAGGGATAAGCAAAAAGCCAACAGTTTGCTTTATAATTTATTAATTCATTAAGCGGAACATTTTAACCTTTTATTTAGTTTAGTATGTTTTATTTATACATTGTGTTTTTTAAATACTACACACCATGTTTGGTAGTTGGTTTGTACGCCATCAAAAAAGCAATTATAGCCTTCGCAACAATTGGCTTTATCACCATTTGGTTTTCCTTTGAGGTCACAAACATCGTCCAAACCGATGCATTTAGTTTTGTGACCTCTGTGATGCTTGTCATCTTCGACAGCCTTGGGGTTCGACGAGGGAGTAGGAGGGATGTTGCTTGCCATTGCACTGTAAATTAGTGCCAATGCCAGTAATACAGCAAATACGGTTGCCCCAGATTTTGAAGGCAACATTCTCGTTATCTGAAAAAATGATGAATTTAGGTTAATTTGAGCTTACGATAAAGAATGCTATGCATACAATAAATAAAAGAAATCTCTAGCATGTTGTACATTTGTAAAACTAGGTCACAAATAGGAACACCCATCCCCTCATTTAAGTACAAATTTTGTTTACGGTTTCATTTGATAAACTTGTAAAATAAGACACCAAAGAGCATCATATTTGAGGAGACTTTACAGCCCAAAATGCTTTCAAACCAGGAGAAACAGGGCGATTCTTCACGAAAATAGAGTAATCATTTCTTTTAATAAAAACACTGGAAAGCTTTATTCCATTTACAACAGCTTGTGTCTATGTTCTGATAGCTCTGACATCTACCATAAATGCTAATGAGAAAGAGGGATTATATAGACACCATAATAAACTAGGGTTTATTCTTTATGTTTCGTGCGGAAATGAAGGCAATAAACTGTGGATTTCCGCATTTAAAATTAAGTAAACGCAAAGGCCAATGCCATAAAACAAGATTTTAGCACATCAAAGATTCAATTACAAGTGCATATTGCTTTGTCCTAATCTAGAACAACTACCGGGTAAAAATATTTGGTATTGGGTAAAGACTAATCCAAGACGATCTCAAGTTATTCTGTAGTTATAGCTCGTGAGACGGAACCAGACTATTTTTGATTTCTTGAGACGAATATTTTCGACCTAAAGACAAAAATGTTTGTCTCAGGACAAGATTATTTGATTTTGAAAGAACCTGACAGATTTATAATTCAAAGAAAAGCCAAAACGTTCCCAAGGCCTCCGAGGGGCATCACTAATCCGCTTTGAATTTTACAGAATGTTTATATATTAAGTTTGTTTGTCTGAAATGTCCAGGATCCTCTGAGGTTCCTGTAGAGGAATTTTCAGTTGGGAAATTACAAGTTTTATCGGTTCTAAAATTTTAATCCTTAGCAGATGTAAACTGTTTGTTTCCAACCGATCCGGAAATGGCAGGCCCTGCCAGTAATAATGAAACCCAGACATGAATTATCCACCTGGATAATATTGCAACGTGTTGAAAAAAAACCAAAAAGATAGGATGAGTGGCTAATATCGGTACCTCCATACGTACCCAATCACAATTAAAAATGCACTTTATATTGTAGATATATTATTGTACTTACAAGTAGGTTCAGGAAATAGCCAAGATGAGGAACTAATGAATATTCATGAAAATGTTTTCGTATATATGCACTAGTCGTTATCTTATATAGCCTTCTAAACTTTGGAGGAATTACAGAGCCATAACTAGTCTTTTTTGCGCCCAGTGCATGTAGATCATTTTATAAAATAGTTGGAAATCAGTATCATGCAATTTTTCAAATATGACATCGAGTGTTTAACTATTTTTGTCAACTGATATAAAATATCGTCTCCCACAAAATCTTGTGAAATCCTTTCGAATCTTTAAAGATAACCCTAATAGCTTTGATTATTAAGTTCTCTAAAAATTTGTTGGAATTCCTTGAAATCGTTTGAATATCCCTGATATCCTGGATACCTTCTTAAAATCCTTATAAATTTTCTAAAATCCTTTAAAATTCTTTGAAACCCCTTACACAATTATGATTATCCTTATATTTCTTTGAATTTTTATAAATACCCTTTAAACTTTAAAATCCCTTGAAATACCTTGCAATTTATAACATCCATCAAATCTTTTGAAATTCCTAGTAATCCACAAAAATCGTATAAAATTCCGTAATACATCTTGCAACCTATAATAGCCTTCAAACTTCCTTAAAAATGATAAAATATTTCATACTTTCTGAAATCCCGTATAATTCACAAAATCAGATAAAGTCTTTTGAAAACCTCTAGAATCCCTTCAAATATTTCATACTTTCTGAAATCCCGTATAATTCACAAAATCAGATAAAGTCTTTTGAAAACTTTCAAAATCCCTTGAAATATTTGATATTTTTTAAAATCCCTTGAAATTGGCCAAATAAAAAATAGTTGCATTAGCGAGCAATTTTGCAGAACAGCAGCATTAGTCTCATTTTTTTCAAAATTGTAATAAAATCATCATTAATAAAAAGGGTCCAAAAGTGTCAGTAGTATGGTCCGAAGTCTGAGATGGTGAAATTGTTAATTCAAATTCAAAATTGCTACATTTCTTTAGGTAATATATTTGTGCAATGCGCCTTCTTGCGATCTGCGTTCAGTGTCGAGGCACTGACGGCACCAGCCTAGTTACGGCTCTGAACAATTTTGTTTATTCAAAGATTGAGGACATCAAGCAGAAGATAAAGAAACATACATGGCCTCCACCGAATGGAAAAAAATATGACAATTCTTCTATTTCCGCTTACTTTATTCATGCTACAAATGAAGCCCTTAATAAGCATAAACTGGAGCACGAACTTGACGCACGTGATTCATTCAAGACCACACTCAGAAAAATATTTCTTTTGAATTAAGGGCCATCCCTAAATCACGTAACACATTTGTGTGATTTTTTTACCCCGCCCCTTTCACATGTGACAAGTCGTAACATAGTGGCTTGCCACCCCCCCTCGTGCCTATGTTTCGTCAATGTATAGAATTCCGGAAAATAAAAACAAGGATCCAACGACCAAATTTGGACAACCAATATAAGTTAATATAAGTTAAAATGCTCCTATTGTAATTTGAAAAAAAAAATTTCCTCTGTTTCTTTGGACAAAAATAAAAAAGTGCAAAGAAAAGTGCGAAGGCAACCAACCAAATCCCCTTCCTTTTCTTTTTTTATTTCTTTCGTCCTTTTTATTTTTATTATTATAATAATAGAAATAAAAAGGGCGAAAGAAATAAACAAATTTTCTGCACTACCAACTTTGTATATCAGAATTTCTAAATAAATAATTTTACTTCATCATAAAATTTATTTCTAAACGTTTCTTATTTTCTAAACATTATTGATAGAAGAGAACATTTAAATTGTAAATGATTATTTTATAATGGGAAAAGATTCTGTTCTTAACATTTCGCTACTAAACTATAATTTGTAAACTTTCTTACATTTTAAACGAGATAAGAAAAATTAAATTATGGGCAAAAACTTTTTTGAAGAATACGAACAAAATTAGATGCGTTTTAATAATTATGAAAGATTTGAGGATATCAAATTTTTCTGAAAGACTTTGAAACAATTTTGCTTCCTCATAGAGGAAGCTTTGTAATGGTAACATTTTCCAAAATTTTTAAATTCATTTAATTTAACCTTCCCCAATTTAAAAATGTCAATTTAAAAATGTCAAACATTCAAAAAGATTTCAAAGATTTCAAAAGATTTCACAGGTTTCAAAAAATTTCAAAAGATTTCAAAGGTTTCAGAAAATTTGAAAAGATTTCAAAAAGCTTTCAAACTTTCCAAAAGATGTCAAAAATTTAAATAGATTTTAGAAGATATCATTTTAAAGATTCTAAACATTTCACAAAGATATCAAAGCTTTCAAAATGTTTTAAAATATTTTCAATACGATTTCTGATATTTCAAAACATTTAAAAACATTTCGCAAAGGTTTTTAACATTCAGTGTGCAAATTTTAAATGATTTTTCATTTTGAAAAATGAACTTTAGGAGAACATTAAAAAAGGTTTTTAAACATTTTAAACGATTTCCTCAAATTTTGAAAAAGAGTGTAGACAATTTTAAAGCAAAATGTTTCAATTCAGCAAGATACAAAAAAAATGGAGTAAATTCAAAAAATATTTAGAAGAATTAAAGAGATTCAGAAAGAATTTCAAACTTTACAACATTTTTAGAAATGTAGATTCTTAAAGATTTCAAAAATAAACTTTAGAAGCTTCAAAATAATTTCAAAAGGTTTAAAAAAAAATAAACAAATTTTCTTAAAATTCCCGGGAAAATTAAGAAGATTATGAGTCAAGTTTTTAAAATTTTGAATGATTTTTAAAAATTTTAAGAAAAGTACGAGTCAATTAAAAACATTTTTAGGAATTTAAGACATTTTAAATAGATTAGAAATATTTAAAAACTTGTAAACATTTCCGAAAATTTATCAAATATTTCTTGATTTTTTCCAAACTTCTAAAGGTCCTAAACATCTTTTAAAAAGACTCGAATTTTTCCTAATATTTTGTAAAATCCTATAAAATAAAACAAGTTCTTTAAAATCTTCTAGATTCTTTTTTGACAAATCTGAAATATTCAAAAATCTTTTTCAACTTTCTCAAGAATCTTATCAAAATTATATTTATTTAAATTTAAAAACAAACTTTCAACAAATACTTATTTGAAATTTGTGTATTGTGTTATTATTAATATAATTTTGTATTCTTTGTGGCATTGAAAAAAAGTTTTAAATTAGTGAATTTCAATTAGTACTTACATGAAGTAACTTTAATGTTTGTATGACTAAAAAAAAATATTGAAAAAGCATTCAGTGTTATATCCAAATATTGTTTTATTTATTTCTAGACAATACTGCATCCTACAAAACCTTTTATTATTTAGAAAACGTCTATTATGTTTTAAACATAATACCAAAAATGTTACGTAACGGCAGGGGGGGGTACAAAGGAAATGTCACGGCCTGTTACTTGGGGGGGGGGTAAAAAGGTCGAAAATAATGTTACGTAATATGTGAATGCTACCTAATCTAAATAGTCTTTCGAAAGTTATTTAGGTACTAATTTAAATTTCCCTCTACTAATGACCCTTCAGCCGCGCAGGCCCATTGAGAACATTAGTTCCGCATTTGGTCGGTGCGCAGCGCTAGTGCTACCCTTTCTCGCAATTCAGATTAAACGCCAAGGACATAAGAATGCTTCAACGTCGTACTTCGAGTTAATTTGCGAGGCGGCCGCGGCTTGCCGATCGCCATACCTTTTTGTTGTTCGAGACGTTAATTAACGCTTTCGGACTTTAGAAAATAAATACATTTTTTTCGTAGCGACACGCTCTTGAGTGAGGAATGTTGATGAATTATTAGGAAAAATTAATCATTCTTCACTAATGATTCAAAATTCCCCCCAGAAAGATTGAAAATGTATCAGATAAAATCAGTGATACCAATGTTGGCGCCTTTTGCTACTGCGCTTGCGTTCGGGCCGCGCACTGGTTGGCCGCAGTTGGCGCTCAATTCAAAATTGGAATTAAAAACACTTCTTGTAATTTAAATAAATATTTATTGAAAATGCCCAAAAATGTATATACATTGTACAGCTTCTGATTTTAGACTTTTGAAATTAAATGTTTTGTGAAATATAAGTTATTCTTTGGAAGTCAAATAAAATAAACTGTTATTTAAAAAAGATATGTGTTATAAATTTTGTTTCTTGTCTAAAATCAGAAGTTGTACAATTTATATACATTCTTGTGCATTTTTCAATAATTATTTATTTAAATTACAAAAATTGTTTTTAATTCCAATTTTGAATTGCGCGCCAACTGCGACCAACCAGTGCGCGACCCGAACGCAAGCGCAGTAGCAAAAGGCGCCAAAATTGGCATCACTGGATAAAATGTCTAGGTCTAACACTGTTTTAATACAAATTTTTATAAAATCGATTTCTATGAATTAGAGCTACTTTCATTAAAAAAATTGAATTCTCTGTCAAAAATTTTTCGCAATAATTTACTTCTTTTTAAAACCAAAAAATCGCGGCGGACATGAACCTATGTTTTAACCTAGGTTTAAGTATAGGTCTAAACCAGAGAGTATTAAAGAGAGTGGAAGGTGACCGTACACTGGACACTAGCGCACTCTGCCGCTTCGGGGACGCAGTTCGGGTATTTCAACGGGAACTTTACTTTCTATAATGCGTCTTCTCTGACAGTAAAAAATGTTTTGTTTACAAACAAGTTTCATCGTAAAGAGTTTTTAATAAAAATGCCACATTACTGTAGTGTTAGTGGCTGTAACAATAGCACAAGAGAAAATGAACGATGTTCGTTTTTTCGACTTCCAGCGAACCCAACAACGTAAGTACAATAATAGCGAATACCATTGTTGTTGTAGAAACAATATGAAGGGCGTCTATATAACCTCACCAACATGTATGCAAATTCAGAAAAAGAGTAAATTTTAAGAATAAGTTGCAACAATCACCAATAATGTAATTTGTTAACCGTAAGCAAGTGAAAATTTAAATAAATATTTGTATTTTGCAGTCGTGAAGAATGGATACAATTCGCTGAAGTTCAGGAAATCGTTTGTCCTGATTTGCGGATTTGTAGTCATCATTTTGAAGAAAAGTGCTTCAAAACTTTGTTTCCGAGACCCTTATTGCATCGAGGTGTTGTTCCTACTATTAAAGACGCTGTGAATAAGTGTACGAAGAAAAAGACTTCTGAAGAAGGTAAGAAATTTGGTTGATGTAATTATTATAATATTTCTTTACAATTCTTTATAGCTACTTCAAACAGTTTTTTTCTGAATTTATAATAATTTTAGCTTTTGATTCCCTGAAATATAATGTCCAAAACCCTGTAATTTGCAAGATGTACAATTTTTATCATTTATAAATGATAGAGTTTAAAGGTTCAGATTCAGTTCCAAAAATATAAAGTCACATTATCATTTTCATTGCTATAAATTAAAGAATCAATCAATGAAATTCAAAATTTTGAAAATGATATTATTTCAATTAATTAAACATTTTAATTAATTTAAAAGTTGAAATAATTTCAAATAATTTGAGGGAAGTGTGTGTACCGACAAAATTCTGCTATTCGTACCGAAATTTCAGTGCAAATAGCCACAGCCTAATTTAAAACAAAATGTTGATTTTTGCAGAATTGAAACAAAAAATGTAGAAGCTTCTTAAGACTTGTAAACGGCCTCGAAAGAATAATAACATTTTCTTATGATTCCTAGGAAAATTGAAACTTATTTTTCATTTTTAAAACTTATTTGAAAACAATATTTTAAAAGATTTCCGAAATTGTCAAAAAAGAATGTGGAAGATTTAAAGTTTTTTTTTAATTTGCAGGACTTTATAAAAATTGTAGGAAAAGTTGGATTCATTGAAAAATATAATTAGTAGTTCTGGAAAAGATTTTCCGCACACTTCGTTGAAATTACTTTAAATCATTTCAAGTTTTAAATCAATTTTGAATCTTTTCAAAACTTTTAAATATGTCTTCAAGTTACTCAAATTTTTTCTACAACTAACAAGTGTTTAATTGTTGTTTATGCATCAAAATTCAAAGTTCAAAGAATAAAAGCTCTTTGGAATTTTAACGATTCAAAGCTTTCTATGTCAAACAAGTCAGTTTAAAATTCTTTACTTTTAAATACTCGTCTTCACTTTTAATTACTCGTTTTAAGTGAACAGTCACATATTGCTAAATATTAAGTAATTGTTCGTTTTCTTCATTAAAAAATTTGAAATTGAATGGGTTCAAAATTGAATATTGTTCTTTACTTTTCTTCAATATTTAATATTTAATATTGTATTTAATATTCTTCAGTTTTGAACGAATTTACAATGTTGTTGTCAAATCAATTATTGTTCACTTTTCAACACTTAAAGTACAGATCCACTTTTAAAATAAATCATTTATTTAAATTACCTGTTGATAAAATGAAAATCTTTTTTAGCAAAAATTTTCCACTTCAACCGCTTTTCATTTTTATTTGTTCAAGTCTTCAAGACTGCATTTTAAAATTCATCAAAATAAAAATGTACGCTTAAAAATAAAAACCTGGAATGGAATATGCTTGAAGTAAAAGATTTTCGAAGTACGCATTGCAAACTGAATCATAATTGGAAAATATATCAATTCAACTAATTATTTAAAAAACTATCGAAATCGAAGTTGGACAGATTTTTCTTCTAAAACTTTGTAAAATTCCCGGTCAAAAATTAAAGTTACTGTTATTTCCCGGGTTTTCCCGGCCTCAAAAAATTCACGGTCATTTCCGGGGTCAGCGACCACCCTGAATTTTTGAGTCTATGTTTGTCCTTTTAAAATACGATACTTCGTTTTTTCTTTTTCTTACTTTATACGTGTTGACTCCAAAATTATCATTTTCATGACATTTCTACGATATCAGCTACGCCGCTGGATTAATCATTCATAGAATAAAATTGTTAATTTCAGCTTTTATGGATGTCGAAAATTTTTTGAGACAAGCACGAGTTTGATGAAGAAAAGTTTCAATAATTTAATGTGAATTAAATTGTAAAATTCCAGGTACTAGCAAAGGGAAAAGCACTGACAGCGAAGAGGGCGAAACGGTTCCAAGAGGTGCGAGTATAATTTTAACAGCTCAAGCAGGAAATAATTCGTCTGGATCGTGTTCAGAAATTAAACTGGAGTGCAAAAAAGTTCGAAAGTTAATAATAAGTGGTAAGAATTTTAAACGTATAACTTTATGCAATTTAGGAGATTGTTTGTTAACTTTCGAAATGGAGCATGAGCCGGCATTTAGTTATTTTTGATAAATCTTGTTTTTATTTGTATTATATGTCTATTGTTAATGAGAGAAATTACATTTACGCAGTACACTCGACTTGTATAACTTATATTTCTTTGTATTATATGTTTATTGTAAATAAGAGAAATTAGATTTACACAGTATACCCAAAGTACACTAAATTGTGGACTTCGACGATTTTTATACATTTACATTAGTTATTTTTGATAAATCTTCCATTTGTTTGCATTGTATGTCTATTGTAAATGAGAGAAATCAGATTTACGCAGTACACCCAAAAGTATACTGCAATATAGAATTATGCGATTTTTATACATATTTATTGGTTATTTTTTATTAATAAAATATGTATTGTTCAAAAAATAAATTATCTGTTATTATTACCTTCTTTAAATAGTGATTAATCTAGTAATGTTACATTTTTAATTTTTTCATGGATTTGAATTTCGCGGCCTTCAGGTTTAGTTCATTCCCGAAACTGTAGGAGCGCTGAAACTCGTGTACGGAAATATACATTGGGCTCGTATGGCACCTTCCACTCTCTTTAATACTCTCTGGTCTAAACCTAGGGCAGACCTGGTTTTTTCTCCCAGCCACTTGGACCAAGTCCTAAGAAAAGACCAGGTTTTCGGGAAGTGTGCTATGTGGGAACGGTGCCTAAAAATCATGCCATCTAAAGATGTGACAGTGATAAACTGTCTTTATCAAGTAGGCAGTAGTAGTTTGATTTAGCGAGTATATTATTGTAAAACGTTTATTTACTTATTTTTAAATTCATATTGTTGACATTTGTTTGTTTCAAAGCGTAAAAAACCGCTTGTAAATAATTATCGCAAGATCAAAATGCTGAAGTGACAACTTAACCTCTGATTCAGAACAATGGATTCCCAATTGAAAACGATTGGAATCATAAGAACGTAGGATGGCGCCAATATTTTGAAACTCGGACTAAATAAAGTGTAGGTAAATCATTAAATTCTTTTAATTCTCAACAAAAAAGTTGAATTTTCAACCAAAGTGATGAATTTTCAAATAAAATTATGAATCTTCAACTGAATAGTTAAATTTAAAAAAAAAAAGTTTCAACTAAAATTATGAATATTTAACTGGAACACTTGAATTTTCAACTAAAAAGACGTATTTTTAAACCAGAAGATTAATTTTCAAATAAAAAGAATTATTTTACACAAAAAATTCAATTTTTCAACAAAATACATGAATTTTTAACAAAATAGTTGAATTTTGAACCAAAAAAAATAATAATTTTTAACCGAAAATGGAATAGTAACATTTTTAGTAAAAAAAATTAATTTTAAACCAAACATAAGAGTTTTCAACTGAAACAATGAATATTCAACTGAAACAGTTGAATTTTCAAGCAAAAAAATTAATTTTTACTAAAAAATATAAATTGTCAAACAAAACTTAAATAATTAAATTTCAATTTAAAAAAATTAATGTTTAACCAAACAAACGAAGTGATAAATTTTCAAATAAAATTGTAAATATTTAACCGAAATAGTTGAATTTTAAACCAGACAGATGAATTTTTTACTGAAAGGATGAATTTTTAACTAGAAGAATTGAATTTTGGACCAAGAAGATGAATTTCTACCAAAAGACGAATTTCCAACTAAAAAAGATCATTTTTCTACCAAAAATTGAATAAATAAATTTTTAGGCAAAAAAAGAAAGTTCAAAAAAAGGGAAGAATTTTTGACTAAAATTATGGAATATTCAACTGTAATAATAGTTACATTTTCATTTAAACAAAAAAATAATTTTCAACCAAAAAACATTCAAAGAAAAAGAATAGTTGAATTTTATGCCAAAAAGATGAATTTTCAGTCATAAAGATTATTTTTTACAGAAAAAGTCAAATTTTCCACAAAGTACATAAATTTTCAAACAAATAGTTTAATTTTTAAATGCAAAATATCGATTTTTAACGAAATATGGTAGTTGAAGTTTCACCAAAAAAAGACTTTTTTACATTCTCAAACAGATAAGAAGAATGAAATTTTGGGCAAAAACTTATTTCGAAGAATTCGGAAAAAAATGTAGGAGCTTTTTAATAATTTTGAAAGATTTGAGATGATTTTTTTTTAAGATTTCTGGGAAAATTTTAAATGGTTTCGGTTTCATTTCCAAAGAATAATTTTAAGTTAGGAAGATTTAAAAATGTCTAGAAAAAGAATATGGAAGACTTCAAGACAATTTTTATTTTTCAGGATTTAAACAATTGAAAAACATTAAAAAATATTTTTAATCAGTTCCTAAAATTTTTAAAAAGAGTGTAAAAGATTATAATGAAAATTTTTGCAATTTTGCCATATTAGATCATTTTAGAAAAAATCGGAGTAAGTTTAAGAGATATTTAGAAATTTTGAAACCATGCAAAACGAATTAAAACTTGTAAAAATATTTTAAAAATTTTGTAAGGTTTGAAGAAAATGAAAAAAAAATCATTAGGCTTCTAAGAAAAATCAAAATGATCGTTTATTTTGAAAAATTAATTTAAAGAGAATATTCAAAAAGATTTCAAAACATTTCAAAAAATTTCTAAAATTGTCAAAGAAGAATCTGAAAGATTTCAAGACAATTTTTTTAATTTTGCAGAATTTAAAAGAAATTCAGAAAAAATGTGAATAATTTTAAAAGATTAGAAGGTTTAGAAATTCTAAAAAAAGTAAGAAAAAGAATTTTCTTAAGAATGTGTAGAATATTCTAAAGAAAATTTTTCAATTTGGTAAGATTAAGCAATAAAAGAAAATCGAGTAAATTCAAGAAATATTCATAAGATTTGAAGAGATTCAAAATAAATTTTAAACTTTTAAAGATTTTACAAAATGTAGATTTTTAAAAAATTCAAACAAAAACTTTAGAAGCTTGAAAAGAATCTTGAAAGGTTTCAAGAAAATAAACAAATTTTCTTACAATTTCCGGGAAAATTTCGAAGATTTTTGGTTCATTTATTTACATTTTTAATGATTTATCAAAATTATAAGAAAAATTCGAGTCAGTTAAAAATATTTTAAAGAATTTAGCAGGTTTTGAATAGATTAAAAATATTTTTCGATTCGCGCCAAATGGCGATGCATTGGCGAAAAATGACACTGTTAACTATTTAAGGAATGCGCTTCCAAACGAAAGATAAAAAAGACAAACATTCGGTTTTTTTTTGGTTAGTACGGATTAGTTTGTTTAGGTTCGTCATGTTGCTTACGTTCGTTTGGGTTGGATTTGGTATTTTAGTTACGTTCGTTTGGGTTGGATTGGGTCTCTTAGTTTCTTCAATTTGCGTGGTTTCGTTATGCTGCTTACGTTTGTTTGGGTTGTATTGAATGTGTTGCTCACGTTCGTTTTGATTAGATGTGTTGGTTACGTTCGTTTCGGTTCGCTTAGTTGATTGCGTTCCTTTT
>CAKNYM010051709.1:181937-212818 GCA_932195095.1 Andricus curvator
TCAGTATAAAATTCAATTATTTGATTGAAAACTCGTCTTTTTTAGTAAAAAATTCAATCATTTTGATAATTTCGATTGAAAAATCTCTCCAAACGCACTGCGCATGCGTCGCACCAGCAGCCTCATAGGATGTTGATCGCGCGCTTATTTGAAATGATTGAATATGCAAATCAATTTTCCACAATATATAACGATCACAAAGTACAAAAACATATTATGAATTATTTAAAATTTACATTGGTGAAAAAGGTTATTCCTTCCTTCGAATTTAAAATCAATAACTTTTTTGTAAAGAGTACAATCAAATAATGATTTCCCCTTGCACTCTAAAAGACTATTTCGTTATCTGAAAATTAATTCTTATCCTTTCCACAATGATGATTTATTATAAAAAATGGATTTACACATGTAATAATTTCAAAAAAGCGCGCCATTTACAGCTAATGAGCCTGCCAGTGCAACGCGTGCGCTGTGCGGTTGGGGAGCCGAATTGCGATCATCACAGATCATCACACAAAGCTTGGTGGTCCAAAAATAAATTGAATTTTTTTTTTTAATTTTCATGCATATCGCCCGGAAATTCATTTGAATCCACACAAAAATATATCCATTTTTCTTGTTTGAAAAAAAATGACTTCCCATAAGAAAAAAGGCGTTTTTGTAAATTTGATAAAGAATCGTCAATATTGTGTAAATTGAGTTTAAACTTAAAATTTCTCTTCATAATTAGCCATAGAATACAAATAAAATATTACTTTCCAAATAGCACCCTGCATAAGTCTGTTTGACAGGGTCCAAAAAAAAACCCCATGGGTAAAAAAATGGGTTTTTCGAGATTGTTTAAACAACCTATGTAGAAATATAATTATCAGTATAATTTGGTGTTTTATGTATTAGAAACAATGTGAATTAAAAAAACTAAAAAAAATCATAATAAGCGCCAAAAACTCGCGAAACCCATTTTTCCACTTATGGGTTTTTTTTGGGACTCTATAAAACAGACTTATGGGGGTGACATTTGAAAAGTGATACTTAATTCGTATTCTATGGCTAATTGTCAAGAGAAATGTTGAATTTCAAGTAGATTCAGTTAATATTGACGATTCTGAATAAAATTTACAAAAACGTCTTTTTTTCTCATGGGAAATACGTGTTAAACTTCATGGGGCTTCACCAGCCCCATAAGTCTGTTTTGTAGGGTCCCAAAAGAGCATCCCTGTCTATATTCCTAATACGCTCGCTCTTATCGCCTTGCCTTCCTCGCTTCGCCTAGCCTCGCACGCATGTCCCTACTTTCTCGCTTTGCCTCGCATTACCAAACTCTGCCTCCGCGGCTATTACCTAATACTTATTTACTATTTACGATATTTACATATTCTTATATCTGCTTCCTCTCCTATTTACAATCTTTCCTTCTCCACTCCTCTTCCTCCTTACTTCTCTTCTTCACCATCTTACCCAACACCCCCTTCACCCATGCTCCCCCCTTTCATGCATTAGTACCTCCATGCTTGTCCCACTCCTTTTCACCTCCACGCACTCCTCCAACCAGTGCTCCACTGTTGCATCCCCCTTCCCACACAGTTCACACATCCTCTTCTCCCTAGAGTGCCAGAACCTATTAAAACCCTCCATTCACCCACATCTCAACCTCGCTATAAGCTCCTGACTTCCTTTCTCTCCTTTCTCACACAAATACTGCGCTCTTGCCCTTGGCATAATCTACACATGGTTCCCGTTAAACCTTGACTCTCTTATTCTCTCTTCCCCTGCTGTCTTCTCTCTCTCCCTCCCGTTTTTCTTAACCATCTGATATACCTTCCTTCCTCGTGCATCCTTCTCACTTCATCCATCTGCAGTCCATTCGTTCTAAAATACATTTGCCTTTCAACCTACATCTTTTCACCCCCTCTCCTGTTCTCCTTCTCCCACCAACACCCCCTAAACAGCTTACTTCCCCCCTCTTTCAAAAATTTCTCTTCACATTTACACGCCCGACTCCCCGTCAGAATCCCTACACGCGTTCTCCCCGTCTGCCTCCTGACAATATAATTAGGCGTGTTCCTTGCCAACCCCAGTGTCCTCTTTACATACCTCTCCTGTGTCCTATTTACCTCTTCACTTTCCTTCCACCCCCACACCTCTACTCCAGAAAAGTAGCACACTCATCACTAGTGAGTCAAACAATTTCATTCTCCTTCCAAAATCATCTGCGACTAAC
The DNA here is from genome assembly GCA_932195095.1 of Andricus curvator. NCBI lineage: Eukaryota > Metazoa > Arthropoda > Insecta > Hymenoptera > Cynipidae > Andricus > Andricus curvator. The sequence continues at coordinate 184,159 of CAKNYM010051709.1, forward strand.
TTTTTTTTCAACTCCCACACCTGCCTCATAACCACATTTGCCCTCCTTACTCTCTCTTTTATGTGAACATCCATAACCTTGCCTTTTCCGCATTGAGCTCTAACCTTTTCTTATCCAGGTATCTTCTCAACCTCTTCGTCATCTCCTTTGAGGCCACTATTTCATCTTTGATGAAATATTTCATCAATATTTCATCTTTGAGCTACACTATGTCATCTGCATACGCTAGTGACCAAGTTCCAACCCCTCCTACCCTAACTCCTCCTACCAATCTGGCCTCCAGCTTACTTTCCATATCCGCCATTATAATCGCAAAAAGCGTTGGGCTAAGCGGGCACGCTTGCCTTAACCCCCTATCCATACAGAATCCCTCCAAAGTCCCCTCCCTTCCTCTTATCTTATCTTTGGTTTACCTACTTTTGACCCCAGATTTGCAAAGAGCGGGAAATTTTACGTTAAAAATGATATTTTTATGAAGGTCATGGCAATGTCGAATGAAGATCAAATTTACGATATTGTTTAAATAATGGGTGTTAGCTCGGAATTGAAGTTGGGAACAGCAAAATGTTTCGGATAAAAGTTATCAGAGGCAGAGGGATCGCCTACTGGCACCAATGACCTTGAACTTGGATTCGATTTTCAAGGTTATTTGAAGGTCAATTCCAAGCCAACACCCATTATTTAAACATTATCGCGAATTTGACCTTCATTCGACATTTTCATTACCTTCATAAAAATATCATTTTAAACGGAAAATTTCCTGCTCTTTTCAAATGTGGGGTCAAAAGTAGGGGTTCCCATTCCAAAAAATCACTTTGACCTTCAAATAACCTTGAAAATCGAATTCAAGGTCGAGGTAATTGGTACTAGTAGTTAAACCCCTCTGCTCCATTCAACTTTTGTCTGAAACATTTTCTATATCCAAATAAAATTCCGAGTTATTTTCCATAATAGACTAAAATGGTCCATCCCGTATATTTTGACCTCTCGTCTATCGGCTGTCACGGAGAAGCATATCTGTCTATAATCCGATAGGGACGTATCCGGCGATACATGCCAGCCCTTGAACACTTCGCTAATACTTATCGAACTAATGTCAAATGAATTACCTCTCGATATCTAGGTGTCACGAAAGTAGGTGTATTTCCCCGATTCCATGAAGTTGAGGCAGTAGTTCAGAGGTGATTTAATGAAGAATCATCGCCGCTGTTGGTGTCCCTACTACCCTAAGTCTCTCCCAAGTCAAGGCGTTGCCAACCGTGCCGAGGACTGCATGGCACCAGGGTGTCGTGTTCCAAACGGTGTCTCTGAGATATCAGGTCGCCTCCTAGAGTATTGAGAACTTGCCCCCGCATGCGGGGCTCTGCGGGGGTGGACCTATATTTCCCTAGCTACTCGTGGGATTCAAATGGCGAATCTACAGAATCAAAATCGATGTGTGTGTGAGGAGTTGGGAGGCGAATTGGACGTTGTGGAGGAGTTTAACTTCAGTCAAAAGTCGCTGGCTAGGCAAGACTGTGGGCGGCAAAAGATATGAAGGAGTGCCCAGAACTTGTAAACAAGTTCAGGGATTGTTACCGACCGGGACGGTTCCACTGTCGGAAGTCGAATGAGAAGCGGGGTGGATAAATCACAAGACCACTTTGAATTTTAAAACATTATATTTTCCTCCATTCGTTGACTTTCACAAATGTCTTCCTGTCCTATTCCTATGATTACTGGGCCCTCTTGAGTCCCGCTCTCCTTCACCCCTTATTCCGTCATTATAGGTGCACTTCGGGACCTCCGGTCTCGTCACACCTCTGGAGGCACACTTCGGGACTTCGGTCCCGTCCCGCTTCCAGAGGCACACTTCGAGACCTTCGATCCCGTCTCACCTTCCGAAGCACACTTCGGGACCCTCGGTCCCGTCTCACCTCCAGAGGTACACTTCGGGACTTCGGTCCCGTCCCACCTCCAGAGGTACACTTCGGGACTTCGGTCCCGTCCCACCTCCACAGGCACACTTCGAGACCCACAGTCTTCCAGTCACACCTCCTCCAGGGTATTCCTGGGAGAGCGGGATCCTTTTCACTCAATCCACACTATATACAATGTTGTCATCCGCTCGAAACTAGAACGTCGACAATTGACCGTTCACAACACTAGGTCCTCGCGCGACCACAACACCCCGTCGGGCACCCCACCACACACACCACCGTCGTCCACGGGTGGCACGACCACCACAATACTGTCGGCCGCCGCGCGATCACAACACAACCGCGCGCCTCGAAGACGGGACTATGTCTGCCCGAAAATACCACCCAACTCTACACTACACTTTTATATCCCATACGGTCACAATGCCGGCAATAATAACGCTTTCCATTAATTAAATTGCATCGTTTACAGAGACTTCTCGGAGTTTATTAACAATAAAGGCGACCTGTTCGGGACTCAGGTAGATGGGTTCGTCCGTCGGTAACAGGGATGTTTTGGCGAAGATGCAGGCTTTCTGCGACACGAAGCGGAATATGTTTATGAAGTCGCGAAGAAATATAAGAGGATGGCGAATACGAGTAAGGACACAAGCCAAAGCGGGACTCAAACCGAAGAAGCTGTGAAGGCTACCACTCCCCAAATTGGGAAGCGAGAGAGGGAGCCTTCTATGAGTCCCGTCGAGGCAAGTGAACCCAGACCGGCGACAAAGAAGCCGAGGACCCGCACTACCACTGTTACGTCCTCGACTCCGAAGAAGCCAGACGGAGAGACCAGGCCTGACACAAATATCAGGAAGCAGGTGCAGAAACGAGCCCGGCCCGAAGTGGTTGTTATCAAACCGGCCGCGGGTATGAGTTACGCTCAAGTCCTTAGTGGCCTGAAAGAGAAGGTAAACCCTGACACTCTTGGCGTTAAAGTCATGGGGATCAGGGAAACTAGTAACGGTGAGATCTTGGTGGAAGTCGGACCAGCATCAGACGGCAGAGACAAACTGTCAGCTGCCATTAAGGAGGCTGTCGGTGAGGAGGGTAGAGTGCAAGAACTCGTCCCTCGTGTCGAAGTCGAGGTCTTGGACCTTGAGACAGTAACGGTTGCGGAAGAAGTCGAAGCGGCTCTAAGAAGCCACAAAGACACCTTACAGAGATAATCTGAGGACTTTTGTGCAACTTAAAGAAGAAATTACGTCAAGACTCCTTCGAACAGGACACCTGAAGGTAGGATGGGTGTCCTGTAGAGTCAAGAAAAAGACGGAGCTTCCCCGGTGCTACCGCTGCCTGGGCTTTGGTCCCATGGCGGCGGGCTGCAGGGGTCAGACAGGACAAAGGCCTGCTGGATATGTGGCAAAGAGGGCCATAGGGCTGCAATGAGATGCAGGGCGTTTCGAGAGGCAGCTTCGGCGAAGAAGCCTCAAGGGCGCGCTGCCTAATCAAATTTACCCAGCCAGGATGCCGAAGGCCGACGAGCCCGTTGTGTGGTTCCACCGCACTACTGAGGACGATGCGTGCATCCTGGTTGGATGATGGTTGGAAAAATGCCAATCTGGCAGTCAAAAGTGGAAGCCGAAGCACGGCTTATATGGCCTTACCCCCATGTCCTTGAAGTAATGCGAAAGCGGTTCCGAGGACATGGGTTGGCAGGAAGAGGAGGTGAGTTTAGTGGGTAGTACCGTTTTTTAGGTCGAGTCCCACACTCAGTGCGTAAACGCCTGATAGAGGTTTGACTGAATAAACCCAGACTGAAAGGGGGACATCTTGTGTCCATTTAAACTTTCAGTTGTCTCATCCGCCTCTTCCGTAAACAGATCCAGAGCTCTGTCTTCGGGTTTAACTTTGTTTTCTGAGAGGATCTTCATATTGATCCTCTTCAACTCATAGTAAGGCCTGCAGACGATCTTCTCGTAACTCTCGACCGCTCCTGGCTCTGCGGTAATTACAACTTAGGAAGCTTGACTAGCCGCCTTAACATCGATAACCTTCCATCCTCCCGATTTCAAGGTCGAATTTTGGATTGCCATCCTCTTAAGTACAGCTGTTGGTGCCATGGATGCACCAAGAATCCAAGCCAGCAGCCGCCCAACGTTGCAATCCGCCAACAGCTTCAATGAGCAAAATTCAGGACACTTCGTCCGAACAGATGACGATGAAAGCATCTTTTTTGAAGCGGCAATCTTTAAATCATCAAATCAATTACGTTAGATAGGAGTCTGGAGAGGGTGTCAAAGCTTATAAACCCTGATAAAGGCGGTTACGTTTTGACGATCCTAACATAAAATTTACCTTTCATTTCTTATAGTTTAAAAATTCTAAAATTTTAATGTAACTCATGTTAATTAACTCTGAACTCAAAACAAAATAATGTGATAAAACGAAATCATTATTGATGAAAACAAATACCTTAAATAGACTCAAATTTTTAAGAAGGCATGAAACTTGTTATGCGTAATTTTTGACATAAAAAAACTCTTAGGTTAAGGTACTCATTAGAAAAGTAGTAGAGCTATGACAGTACGGCGTAACTTACTGACCGAGCAAAGTTCTGCTCCATGCTAATTTACATTCCGTCGGCAATGCAGATTCCTGCAGCAGTGATACCATCTATTAGCAGATATATCAACTAACATCTTTATCGACATCCTTGTTTCACTGGCCAAGTTGTAGCGCCATCTATTTGTAGAGATATTAACTAACAAATTTACCGGCGATACTGTCTCACCGATTTCTTTTATTATTCAGAAAAATGATCTTTAAAGAGCAGTAAAATTGAATCTCGAATATTGTTCATCTAATTTAAATATTCCTGCATACAAGATTATAAGATATCAAATAAATCACGGGATTTCGTGGGGGGGGGGGGGAGTATAAGAGATTTCAATGAGCTTCTCCTATTGATAATGGGATAAGTAAAAAACCACAAATTAGTTCCATAATTTATTAATTCATCATGCGGAACATTTTTATAAACACGTTCTCATCCAGAATGTCGCTTCACCCTTAAAACAGATAAGGCCTGGGCAACAATTGCCTTGGTCACGATTCTTTTGTCCAGGTTTCAATTTACATGTTTGGTCAGCGTGCTTGCACTTTGGAGGACCTTTTGGCTTGGGTTTGTACCAGGGAGGAGGAGGGATGCCATTTAATGCCATTGCACTATAAATTAGTGCCAATGCCCATAATCCAACAAGTAGCGTTACCCCAAATTTTGAGGACAGCATTTTCTTTATCTGAAAAAAAATGTGAATATAGGTTTATTTCAGTTTACAATAAAGAACTCTATGTATAGGGGAGACTGGTCCTAAGTCGGCACAGTAAGATTTTTTGTCGAAACCAGAGAATAAAAAGGATTTAATGACACTTTAATGTCTTTGGTCAGATACCACGATCCTTCATCTACAATTCTATGTCGTTCGGAGCAGTTTCCTAAGCCGGCACCCCTGATCCTGAGTCGTGACGTCCTTTTTTCCGTTCAAATGCAAGAAAAAGGGCAGGTTGTGTGAGTTTTAGGAGAAAATGGACAAACTTAGACGTGCCGACTCAGGACCACTACAAATTTTTACAAAATTTCATGCTATTACCCACACGAAACAAATCCGAATGAAAAGTCGACTTTATCAGGCAAAAGCACACAGAACACAGAAACCAACGCACTTAATCGATTGATCTTCTCAAAATATTTACAAACCTGTAGCTGCTTCACAGTAATGGAAGAAAATGGAATTCTAAAATGGTTAAACCGAGACGTTCGCCATCTCTGAGAAATGCGAGGGTGCCGACTTAACCCACAGTGCCGACTTAGGACCAAAAAATACAAATTTTCAACAAAAGAGTTGAATTTTCAACCAGGAATGATTTTTCAATCAATATGAAAAATTCTCATCCAAAATGTTCAGTTTATAAGTCATGAAGACCAATTTTTGAAAACAAAGTTGAATTTATAACAAGAAATATGCATTTTCTACCTATATAATTGAATTCCTGATGAAAAAGACATTTTTTTAAACAAAATAAGTGAATTTTCAACTTAAAACAAAAATTTTCTGCCAAAAATGGAGTAGCTACATTTTTCGGAAAAAAATCATTTTTAGCGAAAAAAACGAATTTTCAACCTTTGTCAAATTTTCCACCAAAGAAATGATTTTTTAACTAAAATTGTGCATCTTCAAAAAAAAAATTTCAAACAATTAGTCGAATTTTCAACCCAAAAGATGAATTTTTTTTTAAAAAGAGACAAATTTTCAACAAATAGATGAATTTTTAACTAAAAAAGATAAGTTTTCAACAAAAAATAGAGTGGTTTAATTTTCAGTTAGAGAAATAAGTTTTTAAGCAAATAAAATCAATTTTCAACCGAAATAGTTGAATTTTAAACCAAATAAATAGATTTCCTACCGAAAAGATGTAATGCCTATAAAAAAAATTGGATGAAAAATGGAATAGTTGAATTTTTAATTTAAAAAATAAATTTTTAATTTGAAAAAAAATATATAATTTTCAAACAAAGAAATGAAATTTCGAGAAAAAAAAGATTAATTTTCTATATAAAGAAAAATATTTTTTAACAAAATACTTGAATTTTCAACGAAATATTTTAATTTTTATTAGAATCTTCAACCTAATAGTGGAATTTTCAACCAAAAATGTTAATTTTCTATAAAAAAAAGACAAATATTCAACCAAATAGATGAATTTTCAACTAAAAAAGAAATTTTCAACAAAAAATAGAATAGTTTAATTTTCAGTAAAAACAATTAATTTCCAATAGAAGAAACTAAGTTTTAACCAAAAAGATTAATTCTTTACCAGAAACGAATAATTTTTAACAAAATAGATGAATTTTCAACGAAAAAATATAAATTTTCAACAAAAAATAAAGTAGTTTAATTTTCAGTTAGAGAAATAAATTTTTAAGCAAATAAAATAAACTTTCAACGAAATAGTTAAATTTTGAACTAAACAAATAAATTTCCTACGAAAAAGATTGAATGCCTAAAAAAAAATTTCGACAAAAAGTTTAAATAAATTTTCAGTTAAAAAAGTTAATTTTCAATAAAAAATTAACTTTCAAGCAAAGAAATTAATTTTAAACCAAAAAGATGAATTAGTCACCAAGAAGATTAATCTTCTACCACAAAAGACAAAGTTTTAAATTTTTCAGGATTTAAAAAAATTTCAGGTAAACTCAATTTTGCAGGGCGTCAAGAGAATGGAAAAAAATATTCTTAAGATTCATGGAAAAATTTCAAATGAGTTTTTTCTTAATTAATTCTGAGAGAAAATTGAAAAAGATTACAAAAAATTTTAAAATATTTCCTAATACTTTTAAAAAGAGTGTAAAAGATTTTAAAGCAAGATTTTGCCATAATAGATCATTTTAGAACATTTTTGAGTAAGTTTGACAGATATTTAGTAAATTTGAAACGATTCAAAAATAATGAAAATTTATAAGATATTTTAGCAATTTTTTAAGGTTTTAAGAAAATGAAGAAAATTCTTTAGGTTCCTAGGAAAGATTAAAATGATTTTTTATTTTGGAAAATTAATTTTAAGAGAATATTTAAGAACATTTCAAAACATTTCCTAAGATTTCTAAAATTGTCAAAGAATTTTTAAGTTGAAAATTCAGCTATTTTATTAGAAATTTCATCTTTCTTGGATAAAAAAAAAACAAATGCTTGATTGAAAATTCAACAATTTTGTTAAAAAGTCATACATTTTGGTAGAAAATTTACTTCTTGTTTAAAACTGATGTTTCGATATTAAAAAACTAATAAAATTTTTAATTAATTTTTTTCTGAAAATTCAATTTTTGGACAGAAAATTCGTCTTTTAGCTTGAAGATTCAATAATTTTTTCAATTGAAAATTCATGTGTTCTATTTGAAATTCCTGTTTTTGGGTAGAAAATTAATATCCTATCTTTGAAAGTTGGTATTCGTCGTTTAGTTACCGTTACCGTTACTTAGTTAACCATAAGGCGCTCTCATCGACCATGGGCGATCTGTGTTTATTTGAACTCGAGATGTTTGTTTTCATAAGAAGCTTAGTGGAAGTATATGCATTTATACTTCGGTATATATCGATTCCTTTCACGCATTTTTTTAAAAGAAGGCTTTTAATTAACATTTTTAATATTTTATTCGTATTTTGAAAGATTCATTTTCGATTTAACGCTTTTGTCATAGTTCATTTATATTTCAAAATGTTTGAAACTTTCGAAATTTTGAGTACCATTTATTTTTTTATTGTGTTTGGATTTTTTATGATAAATTTTGTTAATTTTTTATTTAAAAACCAAATTTACATTTTTGTTTAACTTTTCAGAAGGACCTTGGCCTTTTTTCAACGAATAGGATAAATTAGTTTAGGGTATGAAGAAAGAATGTATTTCCAATAATTCGTTCCTACGATAGTTTGCAAATATATAATAATTATTAATTATTTTAACAATTTTCATAAACATATTTAGAGTTTGGCTATTTTTCAAGGAATAGGTACAGTTTGTTTACAAAGTCAACTACGAGTGTCTTTCTGATGACACTTTTCTATGTTGCTTCGTAAATTTACAATAATTATTAATAATTCAAACAATTTGCATAAACAACTTGAGAGTTTGGCTATTTTTCAACGAATAGGCTAAATTTCTGTTACAATATTCACTAAGAATATCCTTCCGATGACTCTGTTCTATGAAGCTTTGCAAATTTACAATAATTATTAATTATGTAAACAGTCTTCATAAACATATTTAGGGTTTGGGTATTTTTTAAGGAATAGGCACAATTTTTTTACGGAGTCAACTGAGAATATCTTTCCGATAACTCTTTTCTCTGTTGTGCTTTATAAATGTACAAGAATTATTAATTATTTAAACAATTTTGATTGAAAAATTAAGAGTTTGGCTATTTCTCAACGAATAGGCTCAATTTTGTACAGAATTAAGTAAGAATATCTTTCAGATTACTTTTTTCTATGATGTTAAGAAAAGTCTTTCTGATGACTATTTTCTATGTTGCTTATGTAAATTCACAAGAACGATTAATTTTTTTAACAATTTCTATAAACGAATAAGCTCAATTTTGTTTACGGAATCAACTAAGAATGTCTTTCCGATGACTCTTTTCTATGTTGCTTTGTAAATTTACAAGAATTAATAATAATTTAAACAATTTTGATACATAAATTTAAAGTTTGGATATTTTTTAACAAATATGCTAAATTTGTTTACACAATTAGCTGAGAATGTCTTTCCAATTACTTTTTTGTATGATGATTTGCAAATTTTCAAAAATTATTAATTATTTAAACAATTTTCATAAACAAATTAAGAGCCCGGTCATTTTTCAACGAATTGGATCAATTAGTTTAGGGAATAAAGAAAGAATGTATTGCCAATAAATCTTTTCTACGACACTTGGAAAATATACAATAATTATTAATTATTTTAAAAATTTTCCTAAACATATTCAGAGTTTGTCTATTTTTTAAGGAATAGGCAGAATTTGTTTACGGAATCAACTAGGAATGTCTTTTCGATGACTATTTTATATGCTGCTTTGTAAATTTACAAGAATTATTAATAGTAATATCATTATTTTTAACGGATTGGCTCAATTTGTTTACCGAACTGGAAAGAATGTATTAAAAATAAGTCTTTCCTATGTTACTTTGCAAATTTACAATAATTGTTAATTATTTTAACCATTTTCATAAACATATTCAGAGTTTGTCTGTTTTTTCAACAAATAGGCCACTTTGTTTACGAATTCAACTAAGAATATCTTTCCGATGACTGTTTTATATTTTGCTTTGTAAATTTACAATAATTTTCAATTATTTAAACAATTTTAATTAAAAAACTGAGAGTTTGACTATGTTTTCACGAACAGGCTCCATTTTTTATAGAATTAAGTAAGAATAGCTTTCCAATTACTTTTTGCTAGAATGCTCTGCAAATTTCAAAGAATGAATATTTATTTAAATAATTTTGATCAACAAATCAAGAGTTTCGCTTTTTTTAAGAATAGGCTCAATTTGTTTACGGAATCAATAAAGAATGTTTTTTCAAATAGCTCTTTCTTATGATACTTTGAAAATTTACAATAATTATTAATTATTTAAACAATTTTCATAAACACATTCAGAACAATTTATTTGCGGAATCAACTATGATTGTCTTTCCGATGAATTTTCACTATGTTTTGTAAATGTACAAGAATTATTAATTATTTAAACAATTTCGATTGAAAAATTTAGAGTCTGGCTATTTTTCAACGAATAGGCTCAATTTTTTACAGAATTATTTATCCTGCATCGTGAGAGGGTATCCATGCGAAGCCATGTATAAATCAAAATTATTGAAGTAAAAATTAATTTTATGGTATTTTATTGAAATTCATTTCCAAATAAAATAAATGAATGTAAACAAATTGGTCGCGCGCGGAGCGCGCGTATGAGGCTCTAGTTATCAGTTAAAAATTCATATTTTTAGTTGAAAATTCATCTATTTGTTCCAGACTTTTATTTTATTGAATATTCGTGTTTTTTATTGCGTTCAATTGTTTTTGATTTGAATAAAATTTTTTTTCGGTTAGAAAATTCAACTATATGGTTATAAATTAAACTATTTATTTGAAATAACCTCTTCTTTTAGACTTTTCACGTATCTCGCTTATTTTGGCTTAATATTGGAATTTTTGATTTTCACATATAAATCTCCATAAATAAATTAAAAACGAGGAGTTTTGTCCAAAAATGGTTCAGAGAAATGTTATAGGTCCTATCAAAAAATAGTTTAAATACATTTTGTAAGACTTTTTGAAAGCTGCAATTCATTGTTGAATTTTTTTTCATTATCTCACACCGTTTGGTTCGAAATTTGAATTTTCGATTTTCTGCAGAGTACTTTCAATAAATAAAACCAAAATTACAAGTCCTATTGAAAAATGGTTACAAGAAGTTTTGTAGGACTTTTTACAAGCTATAATTGCTCTTTAAGACTTTTTCTCGTATTTTGCGTCGTTTGTTTCAAATTTTGGACTTTCCCATTGTATTTTCAATAAATAAAACCAAAATTAAAATAAAAAAAATATTATATTAAAATAAACAAATTATTATACTCACAAATGGGTTTAGGAAAACTTGCAAAGATGAGTTCAACTAATGAAAATTTGTGAAAATGTTTTAGAGTATATATATACTAGTCTCTATCTCATTTGGCCTTCCAAATTATTTAAAGACATTGCTCGCAAGCGGAAAAAAATTTCACAATTCTTCTATTTCAGTTTACTTTATTCACGATAAGAATAAAGCCTTCAACAAACTGTGTGTATACTTACAGAAATTACACGAATCTCGACAATCATCGCGCAGCACGAACCGGATATGTGATTCAATAAAGACCACGCTAAGAAAAATATTTCTGCTGAATTAGGGGTCATCCCTAAATTACGTTATACATTTTTGTATTGAAATTTAAGAATTTTCAATTAGCTTAAAATCAAATTCAAAATCGCATTTAACGTCCAATAATCAAGTCAATATATAGAATTCCTGAAATTAAAACAAGAATTCAACGATCAAATTTAATCGAAGATTTTTAAACGATGATAAAAAACAAGATTTTTGAAAAAGAAGATAAGGATCCTTGGTTTGTAAATTCGGCAAATATTCAAATTCCTGATTCGGTTACAGATATTCTCAGATTAGGTAAAGGTTTTAGTAACCATGTGATTAAAAGTAAATCGAAACAAATGATGGAAATAGTCAAAGATTGACGTCAGTCTGTGGGTTGAGACTGATTCAAAAGTTATTAAATTAAATGGGAGAGGGAAACTAATTTACAAATGGAAAAAAGTAAAGTTTTAAAATGAAAGTGGAAGGTTTATTGCTAATACTAGTTACATTGGAAGGTTGCGTCTTACTACAGTTTGAGTTGTAACTGGAAGGGGGGGGGGGGGGTATCGTGCACCTTGGATTCGAGAAATTGTTACTGAGGGAAGCGAGTGTGGTAGGTCATCCATTTGTGGGGATGGTAATGGAAACGATGTGCCAGTCCGGAGAAATCCAGGGAGATCCGGGGGGGGGGGGGTCCTTGGTTTGGCTCTTCTTCGCTCGGGCAAGGGTTGGAGCAGAGAAACCAGGGAGATGTAGCTTGGGCCGAAGCCCGGGGAGATCTGTCTTCTTGGTCTTGCGGACCGTATTCTTATGGGCTTCGCTTCAGCGGCGGCGCACCACTCGCGACACAGGAGATTGGGGGTTCACTAGCGAGGATCGTTTCATCGATGTCGCTGGGAGGGGGCTTCGCGCGATTGGTTCGCTCTCGCAACGTCAAAGTTGCCAGAAAGACTAACACTTTTTCGGGGCTGCGCGGCACGGAATTTTAAGTATTCTGACAGCTGAGGTTAGAATGCCTTGTCAACGAAAGAAAGAAGAATTTTGAATCTTATCTGAGTATAATTTATAATTATAAATATACTCAGCGGACATCAAGATGTTGAATGAAGTATACACAAAATTCCAATATTAGATCAACAGGATTTCCGAAACAAGGTTTTACACTTGTCACAGAGCTTTGTTGATGAAAATTGTTTACACATTAGTAGTATTGATCGTAAAATTTCTGAAGGTTTCAGGATAACAACAGATTTCCTTAAAAGTAACCCTGTTATAATGTGCATGAATGGTGATACAGGCAATATTACTGTTGGTATGAAGAAATCAGATTATATTAGGGATATGGAGGATTTACTTTCCAATCGTGATAACTTTGAATTATTGAGTGAAAATCCGTTGAAACAATTGAGAAGAGACACTTCCACGATTCTAGACAATTGAAGAAAGAAAGGACTTTTGGGAAAGGATATAAGATGGACTGATGTAAATGCCGAAGATACAGTTCTTGGAAGATATTATGGTTTGAGAAAGATTCATAAAGATGGCTATCCTTTGAGATTGGTTATTTCAACCATTAACACTCCCACGAAATTTTTAGAACAAAACTTTAATTTGATACTTAAAGAATCAATTACAACTTCCAAATACAACATTAAAAACAGCTGGGAATTCCAAAAAATGATTATTCAAAAAACTGTTCCTGATGACCATGTAATGATTTCTTTGGATGTTGTTGCAATGTTTCCAAGTATACCCCTTGAATTGGTTAAACAGGAAATTTTAAATAGATGGGATAATATAAAAACACGTAGGGGAATGTCGTCAAGGTTGGACCCTAGTCAAGGTTGGACCATCGTGATTTTTTTCCATATTTTACACGCGACACTTATTAATCAGCGTGCCAACACTGCTTAAGGTAGTACCAAACTTTTGCATGAGTTTGTCTATCCAAAGCTCGTTCGTGAAAAATGTAGTGCTGACTTGTTGTTTGTGTCATGTACTTTATAATTAACAACGTGCTATGGGGGTTACTTTCTTTCATAATTCGTTTGGCTGCGGCGTGTCACAATGTGGTAATAATGCATGTTGTCAAGGTTGGACCACCCAAATTTTTTTTTCAGCGAAGATATTGTAACATAATAACAAAAATAACATTATATAACTTGCAAACGATGCCGCAATGTTCCATCAGGCACAACTCTATTGCGTGCATTGAATGCAATAGAGAAGTGCATTTAAAATGCGCAAATATCACGAGGAGTTACTTCATTTGTAAAAATTGTGAGTCAGAATAAGTCATTAAGATTTTTTTGCTCTATTTCGATGTAAGATTATGTGAAATTGATTAAAAAATAAAGAAATGCATTGCCCTTTTTCGTAGAAAATGTTCTTACATTAGTTTTTGCGGGTGTTCCAACCTTTACTACATGGGCCAACCTTGACTACATTTTTTTGTTTTATATTCTTATTTTTCTTTCAGTCGAAGTAATTTCCTTCTAAGTCACAAAATTTGTAATATTTTAATCTAACCTTTGTGCTCTATTAAAGTACCTACTGGAATTATTTTTTAAACAAAAGATATGGACAAGAGTCAAAACTATGTCCAACCTTGACGACATTCCCCTACTCAATTAAGTAAAAAAGATTTTATTGAAGGGATAGTTTTCATTATGAACTCAACTTATTTTAAGTTCAATGTATCTTTTTATAGGCAAAAATTCGGTACTCCCATAGGTTCAGTCATTTCTCCGATTTTAGCAGAAATAGTTATGGAAGATTTGGAGGTCTTTGCTTTCAAGAAGCTGGATTTTATTTTGCCCTTTTACTTTCGGTATGTTAATGACACCTTATTATGTGTTCCTCCAGCAAAGTTACAGGCAGTTTTTGATGCTTTTATCAGTTTCCATTCAAAACTTCAGTTCACCCATGAAATAGAGAACAATAATAGAATCAGTTTTTTGGACGTAGAAGTAATTAAAGGTCAGAATGGTAATATTATTACGAATTGATATAGGAAAAGTACATATTCAGGTAGAATTTTAAATTTCTTTTTTGTTGGAAGTACAACGATGATTCTGAGATAGCTGTACTAAAGTTCTGCCAGTAAGGAGAGGGAGTTCCAGGTATCTGAGGGCTCGTCCACTTTGGGGTACAGAGGGCACAATTTTGTCTCGGGCAGTCAGTTACAATTCGACCATTGACGCGTATTGCTCATAAAGATAGCTTCTCACACCTAAATTCAGTTTTCTCAAGTTCAATACAAGTTTCACTATTTCGGTTCTAAATATTTGTACGGTTTACTTAAATATATGTGATTTATGTGAATTCTTGTGTTATCAATTAATTGTAGACTATAGTTGTTTTATCCCAATCCTATGTCCCGTCGCGACGCTGACATAAAGTTACATCTTCCAACAGGTTATGAGGCCCAGTTTCTGGGAGACAGCGAATAAAGTTTGAATAAAACAATAATTATAAATTCGGATTTGAAAAGTGACTAAAGAACAGTGTCGGTATAGACAAAATAAAGTGAGTGTAAAGTGTTGTGAGAAGTGAAGCATACAGTGAAGCGTCTAAAGACTAAACATGGCGGAGTCCCATGATACACTCTACGGAATTGAGAAGCTCAATAACGACAACTACCAAATATGGAGTTGTAAAGTCGAATTGATGCTCACCTCTGAAGACCTATGGGAAGTCATCAGTGAAGATCCTCCAGCAGAAACGGCATCGGAAGCTGCGAAAAGCACTTGGAAGAAAAAGGACGCTAAAGCTAAAGCCAAAATCGGACTGCTCGTGGACAATGATCAGCTCACCCACGTAAAGAATAGTAAGTCTGCAAAGGAACTTTGGAGTACGCTCAAAGATTATCATCAAAAGGCTACTGCTCACGGTAAGATGTTCTATTTGAAAAGTCTTTATAATAAACAGTTACCTGAGGGGGGAGATATGGAAAAGCATATTAATTCAATGGTCGATACGGTTGACAAATTAGCAGCTATTGGGAAACAGTTGGATGAGGACATATTTATTTCCGCGATTTGTAATAGCTTACCGGATTCTTATGCTACTCTTGTCACGATCATGGAATCAAGACCGGAAGATCTCAATATAACGTTCGTTAAAGGTAAACTTTTAGAGGAATACAGAAAACGAAAACTAAAGGAAGTGGAAAATTCCTCGAGCGACGCGGCTATGAAAATTACGGTTAGTGAAGATAACAGAGATAGAACAATGAGTTGTTTCTTCTGTAAAAAGCCTGGTCATTTAAAAAAGGATTGCTTTGAATATAAAAAATGGCTAGAAAAACGAGAAAACTCGGACAAGGGTACAAAATTAGAAAATTCGGCCAGTATTTGTTTCTTAGCAAAAGAAGGGAGTGGTAGATCGGACTCATGGTTCATAGACTCAGGCGCGTCGAGCCATATGACTCACAGCAGGGCATTCGTCTCGAATTTTACCCCAGGTAATATGAAGGTTCGACTAGCCAAGAAGGACATCATTATGAGTGTCCTCGGTACAGGGTCGTCCCTGGATGAAAATTTAATTTCAGTAAGCAAAATGACGGACAGCGGGTTTAACGTAAATTTTAGCGAAACAGAATGTGAAGTTCAACATAAAGACAAAATTCTGTTAAGCGGTACAAGACACGGCGATCTTTACAAATTAAAGAATCAAGAAACAGCAAATTTAGCGGCAGGGATTAAAGAAAAACACAAAAAAAATTGCCAGCATGTATGGTATCGTATATTTGGGCATAGGGATCCGCAAGTAATCACGGGATTAGATAATAAATTTCTAGTTACGGGGATAAAAATTGAGGATTGCGGTATTAGGGAACCATGCGAGTGCTGCACAAAGGTTAAAATCACTCGAAAGCCATTTCCGAAAGAGTCCAGCAGTAGTGCGGAATCAATTTTTTATTTAATTCACACGGACGTATGCGGTCCCATGAAGACGCACACACCGTCAAAGAATAGGTATATTCTAACCTTGATAGATGATTACAGCCGGTTTTCTACTATTCGTTTAATGAAGAATAAAAGTTAAGCAACACCGTTGATTAAAGAATTTATCGAGTACGCGAAAACCCAATTCGGAAAGATACCTAAAGTAATACGCTCGGATCAAGGAAGGGAGTATGTCAATAATGAATTAAAGGCATATTTAAGAGGTGAAGGGATTCGTGTCCAATATACTGTTGCTTACACGCCAGAATAAAACGGGGTTGCAGAAAGGAAGAATAGGACCCTGATTGAAATGGCGCTATGCATGCTCATTGATGCGGGTATGGAGAAAAAATATTGGGGAGAAGCTGTAAATACAGCTAACTATTCACAAAATTTACTTCCTACAAGATGCAGGAACAAAATGCCATACGAGTTATGGTACTCAAGAAAGCCTGACGTTCAGGATTTGCATATTTTTGGATCCACAGCATATGCACACATTCCGAAGGAAACGCGAAAGAAACTAGACCAAAAGGCCGAAAAATTAACTTTTGTGGGGTACTCAGAGGAATCGAAGGGCTTTCGACTTCTGGATACAAAAACAAGCACCATCAAGATTGCTCGAGATGTCATTTTCAATGATTCGGAAATGCAGAATACCCAAATGCAAGAAAAGGTCAAGGCAGTAGTTCAGAGGTGATATAATGAAGAATCATCGCCGCTGTTGTTGTCCCTACTACCCTAAGTCTCTCCCAAGTCAAGGCGTTGCCAACCGTGCCGAGGACTGCATGGCACCAGGTTGTGGTGTTCCAAACGGTGTCTCTGAGATATCAGGTCGCCTCCTAGAGTATTGAGACCTTGTCCCCGCATGCGGAGCTCTCCGGGGGTGGACCTATACTTCCCTAGCTACTCGTGGGATTCTAATGGCGAATCTACTGAATCAAAATCGATGTGTGTGTGAGGATTTGGGAGGCGAATTGGACGTTGTGGAGGAGTTTAACTTCATTCAAAAGTCGCTGGCTAGGCACGACCAAATTTGGGCGGCAAAAGATATGAAGGAGTGCCAAGAACTTGTAAACAAGTTCAGGGATGTTTTGGCGAAGATGCAGGCTTTCTGCGACACGAAGCGGAATATGTTTATGCCAATCAGACATGGACTTTCTGAAGTGACAACTGTTTTGAGGAAACTGGAATTCGCGAAGAAGTATAAGAGGATGGCGAATACGAGTAAGGACACAAGCCAAAGCGGGACTCAGACCGAAGAAGCTGTAAAGGCTACCACTCCCCAAATTGGGAAGCGAGAGAGGGAGCCTTCTATGAGTCCCGTCGAGGCAAGTGCACCCAGACCGGCGACAAACAAGCCGAGGACCCGCACTACCACTGTGGCGTCCTCAACTCCGAAGAAGCCAGACGGAGAGACCAGGCCTGACACAAATATCAGGAAGTAGTTGAAGAAGGTGCAGAAACGAGGCCGGCCTGAAGCGGTTGTTATCAAACCGGCCGAGGGTATGATTTACGGTCAAGTCCTTAGAGACCTGAAAGAGAAGGTAAACCCTGACACCCTTGGCGTTGAAATCAAGGGGGATCAGGGAAACTAGGAACGGTGAGTACTTGGTGGAAGTTGGACCAGCATCAGGCATCAAGGTCTTGGACCTTGACACAGTAACGGTTGCGGAAGAAGTCGAAGAGGCTGTAAGAAGCCACTTTGGGGACGCTGTTCGAGAGGTTGAGGTAAGCCTCACAAAGAAACCCTACAGAGATAATCTGAGGGCTTTTGTGGAACTTAAAGAAGAACTGGCATAAGACTCCTTCGAACAGGACACCTGAAGGTAGGATGGGTGTCCTGTAGAGTCAAGAAAAAGACGGAGGTTCCCCGGTGCTACAGCTGCCTGGGCTTTGGCCACATGGCGGCGGGCTGCAGGGGTCCAGACAGGACAAAGGCCTGCTGGAGATGTGGCAAAGAGGGCCATAGGGCTGCGGCGTACGGAAGCGCGCGGCATTGCTTCCTCTGCGCTGCAACAGAAGGAGAGCCCCGGACTGATCATCAGCTGGGGATCTTGAGATGCAGGGCGTTTCGAGAGGCAGTTTCGGTGAAGAAGCCTCAACGGCGCGCTGCCTAATCGAATTTACCCAGCCAGGATGCCGAAGGCCGATGTGCCCGATGTGTGGTTCCACCACACTACTGAGGACGATACGTGCATCCTGGTTGAATGATGGTTGGAAAAATGCCAAGCTGGCAGTCAAAAGTGGAAGCCGAAGCACGGCTTATATGGCCTTATCCCCATGTCCTTGAAGTAATGCGAAAGCGGTTCCGAGGACATGGGTTGGCAGGAAGAGGAGGTGAGTTTAGTGAGTATTACCGTTTTTTAGGTCGACACCCACACTCAGTGCGTAAATGCATTCTCACCTACTCTACAAAAAAAAAAAAAAACGCCTGCCACCTAAATAGTGTTCGATCTTCATTGCCACCAAGTCTCTAGTATAGAACCTTGGTTACCCAATACATTTAATGTCGCCTCTGATATAACGTGCTGCCCGAGGTGTTTCTGTGGAACTATCATAAATGACTGATCCACCCTTGTTACGCAAGCCTCTAACTTTGGCCTTGTAAGTCAAAGGTTCTTGCATTGAGGCATAATCCGTTTGTTCCGCGAACAAACGTCTGCATAAGATAGCAGACGCTACTTTAGCCTGATAAAGGTTCAACTGAATAAAATCCAGACTGAAAGGGGGACATCTTGTGTCCATTCTAACTTTCAGTTGTCTCATCCACCTCTTCCGTAAACAGATGCGGAGCTCTCTCTTCGGGTTTAACTTTGTTTTTGGAGAGGATCTTCATATTGATCCTCTTCAACCCATAGTACGGCCTACAGTCGATCTTCTCGTAACTCTCGACCGCTCCTGGCTCTGCGGTGATTACAACTTAGGAAGCTTGACTATCCGCCTTAATATCGATAACCTTCCATCCTCCCGTTTTCATGGTGGAATTTTGGATTGCCATCCTCTTAAGTACTGCTGTTGGTGCCATGGATGCACCAAGAATCCAAGCCAGCAGCTGACCAACGTTGCAATCCGCCAACAGCTTCAATGAGCAAAATTCAGGACACTTCGTCCGAACAGATGACGATGGAAGCATCTTTTTTAAAGCAGCAATCTTTAAATTATCAAATCAATTACGTTAGATAGGAGTCTGGAGAGGGGGTCAAAGCTTATAAACCCTGATAAAGGCGGTTACGTTTTGACGATCCTAACATAAAATTTACCTTTCATTTCTTATAGTTTAAAAATGCTAAAATTGTAATGTAACTAATGTTAATTAACTCTGAACTCAAAACAAAATAATGTGATAAAACGAGCTCATTATTATAGTAGAGCTATGACAGTACGGCGTCACTTACTGACCGAGCAAAGTTCTGCTCCATGCTAATTTACATTCAGTCGGCAATGCAGATTCCTGCAGCAGTGATACCATCTATTAGCAGATATATCAACCAACATCTTTACTGACATCCTTGTTTCACTGGCCAAGTTGTAGCGCCATCTTTTGGTAGAGATAATAACTAACAAATTTACCGGCGATACTGTCTCACCGATTTCTTTTATTATTCAGAAAAATGATCTTTAAAGAGCAGTGAAATTGAATCTCAAATATTGTTCATCTAATTTAAATATACCTGCATACAAGATTTTAAGATATCAAATAAATCACGGGATTTCGTGGGGGGGGGGAGGAGTATAAGAGATTTCAATGAGCTTCTCTTATTGATAATGGGATAAGTAAAAAACCACAAATTAGTTCTATAATTTATTAATTCATCATGCGGAACATTTTTATAAACAAGTTCTCATCCAAAGTGTCGCTGCACCCTTAAAACAGATAAGGCCTGGGCAACAATTGCCTTGGTCACGATTCTTTTGTCCAGGTTTCAATTTACATTCTTCGTCAGCCTGCTTGCACTTTGGAGGACCTTTTGGCTTGGGTTTGTACCAGGGAGGAGGAGGGATGCCATTTAATGCCATTGCACTATAAATTAGTGCCAATGCCCATAACCCAACAAGTAGCGTTACCACAAATTTTGAGGACAACATTTTCTTTATCTGAAAAAAATGTGAATATAGGTTTATTTTAGTTTGCAATAAAGAACTCTACGTATAGGGGAGAGTGGTCCTAAGTCGGCACAGTGAGATTTTTTGTCGAAACCAGAGGGTAAAAAGGGTTTAATGACACTTTAATGTCTTTGGTCAGATACCACGATCCTTCATCTACAATTCTATGTCGTTCGGAGCAGTGTCCTAAGCCGGCACCCCCTGGTCCTGAGTTGTGACATGCTTTTTTCCGTTAAAATGCAAAAAAAGGGCCGGTTGTGTGAGTTTTAGGAGAAAATGGACAAACTTAGAGGTGCCGGCTCAGGAACACCTGTCTGGTGCCGACTCAAAAAGACTCAAAAGACAAAGTCTTAAATTTTTCAGGATTTAAAAAAATTTTAGGTAAACTCAATTTTGCACGGCGTCAAGAGAATGAAAAAAATATATTCTTAAGATTCATGGAAAAATTTCAAATGAGTTTTTTCTTAATTAATTCTGAGAGAAAATTGAAAAAGATTACAAAACATTTTAAAATATTTCCTAATACTTTTAAAAAGAGTGTAAAAGATTTTAAAGCAAGATTTTGCCATAATAGATCATTTTAGAACATTTTTGAGTAATTTTGAGAGATATTTAGTAAATTTGAAACGATTCAAAAATAATTAAAATTTATAAGATATTTTAGGAATTTTTTAAGGTTTTAAGAAAATGAAGAAAATTTTTTAGGTTCCTAGGAAAGATTAAAATGATTTTTTATTTTGGAAAATTAATTTTAAGAGAATATTTCAAAACATTTCAAAAGATTTCTAAAATTGTCAAAGAATTTTTTATTTGAAAATTCAGCTATTTTATTAGAAATTTCATCTTTCTCGGATAAAAAAACAAATGCTTGATTGAAAATTCAACAATTTTGTTAAAAAGTCATACATTTTGGCAGAAAATTCACTTCTTGTTTAAAACTGATGTTTCGATATTAAAAACCTAATAAAATTTTTAATTAATTTTTTTCTGAAAATTCAATTTTTTGACAGAAAATTCGTCTTTTAGCTTGAAGATTCAATCATTTTTTTAGTTAAAAATTCATGTATTCTATTGGAAATTCCTGTTTTTTGGTAGAAAATTAATATTATCAGTTAAAAATTCGTATTTTTGTTGAAAACTCATCTATTTGTTCCAGACTTATATTTTATTGAATATTCGTATTTTTTATTGCGTTCATTTGTTTTTGATTTGAATAAAATTCTTTTTCGGTTAGAAAATTTAACTATATGGTTAGAAATTAAACTATTTATTTGAAAAAACCTCTTCTTTTAGACTTTTCACGTATCTCGCTTATTTTGGCTTAATATTGGAATTTTTTATTTTTGCATATAAATTTCCATAAATAAATTAAAAACGAGGAGTTTTGTCAAAAAATGGTTCAGAGAAATGTTGTAGGAATTTTTAAACGAGGAAATTCCTCCAAAAACTTTTTCACATATTTTGCCTCGTTTGGCTTAAAATTGGAATTTTCGACTTTTTTTAATAGTATTTTCGATAAATAAAACAAAAATTACAAGTCCTATCAAAAAATAGTTTAAATACATTTTGTAAGACTTTTTGAAAGGTGCAATTCATTGTTGAATTTTTTTTCATTATCTCACACCTTTTGGTTCGAAATTTGAATTTTCGATTTTCTGCAGAGTACTTTCAATAAATAAAACCAAAATTACAAGTCCTATTGAAAAATGGTTACAAGAAGTTTTGTAGGACTTTTTAAAAGCTATAATTGCTCTTCTTCAAGACTTTTTCTCGTATTTTGCGTCGTTTGTTTCAAATTTTGGACTTTCCCATTGTATTTACAATAAATAGAACCAAAATTAAAATAAAGAAAATATTATATTAAAATAAATAAATTATTATACTCACAACTGGGTTTAGGAAAACTTTCAAAGATGAGTTCAACTAATGAAAATTAGTGAAAATGTTTAAGAGTATATATATACTAGTCTCTATCTCATTTAGCCTTCCAAATTATTTACAAGACATTGCCTGCCAGCGGAAAAAAATTTCACAATTCTTCTATTTCAGTTTACTTTATTCACGATAAGAATAAAGCCTTCAACAAACTGTGTGTATACTTACAGATATTACACACAGCACGAACCGGATACGTGATTCACTAAAGACCATGCTAAGAAAAATATTTCTTTTGAATTAGGGGTCATCCCTAAATTACGTTATACATTTTTGCCAATATTTTACCCTTCTCTTTCCCCATGTAACAAGTCGTACACTGTAAATAAAAACTATGGCTTATGTATTGAAATTTAAGAATTCTAAATTAGATTAAAATCAAATTCAAAATCCCATTTAACGTCCAATAATCAAGTTAATGCATAGAATACCTAAAATTAAAACAAGGATTCAACGATCAAATTTAATCGAAGATTTTTTAACGATGATAAAAAACATGAGAACAAACGTTCTATTTTGATTGATCAACAAACTAATATTCAAGAGCAAAATTTAAATTTACACAAGATTTTTGAAAAACAAGATAAGGATCCTTGGTTTGTAAATTTGGCAAATATTCAAATTCCTGATTCGGTTACAGATATTCTCAGATACGGTAAAGGTTTTAGTAACCATGTGATTAAAAGTAAATCGAAAGAAATGATGGAAATAGTCAAAGATTGAGGTCAGTCTGTGGGTTGAGACTGATTTAAAAGTTATTAAATTAAATGGGAGAGCGAAACTAATTTACAAATGGAAAAAAGTAAAGTTTTAAAATGAAAGTGGAAGGTTTATTGCTAATACTAGTTACATTGGAAGGTCGCGTCTTACTACAGCTTGAGATGTAACTGGGAGGGGTGGGGGGGGGGGGGGTCGTGCACCTTGGATTCGATAAATTGTTACTGAGGGAAGCGAGTGTGGTAGGTCGTCCATTTGTGGGGATGGTAATGGAGACGATGTGCCAGTCGGGAGAAATCCAGGAAGATCCGGGGGGGAAGGGGGGGTCCTTTGTTTGGCTCTTCTTCGCTCGGGCAAGGGTTGGAGCGGAGAAACCAGGGAGATGTAGCTTGGGCCGAAGCCCGGGGAGATCTGTCTTCTTGGACTTGCGGACCGTATTCTTATGGGCTTCGCTTCAGCGGCTGCGCACCACTCGCGACACAGGAGAGTGGGGGTTCACTAGCGAGGATCGTTTCATCGATGTCGCTGGGAGGGGGCTTCGAGCAATTGGTTCGCTCTCGCAACGTCAAAGTTTCCAGAAAGACTAACACTTTTTCGGGGCTGCGCGGCACGGAATTTTAAGTATTCTGACAGCTGAGGCTAGAATGCCTTGTCAACGAAAGAAAGAAGAATTTTGAATACTAACTGAGTACAATTTATAATTATAAATATACTCAGCGGACATCAAGATGTTGAATCAAGTATACACAAAATTCCAATATTAGATCAACAGGATTTCCGAAACAAGGTTTTACACTTGTCACAGAGCTTTGTTGATAAAAATTGTTTACACATTAGTAGTATTGATCATAAAATTTCGGAAGGTTTCAGAATAACAACAGATTTCCTTAAAAGCAACCCTGATATAATGTGCATGAATAAAGGCAATATTACTGTTTGCATGAAGAAATCAGATTATATTAGGGATATGGAAGATTTGCTTTCCAATCGTGATAACTTTGAATTATTGAGTGAAAATCCGTTGAAACAATTGGGAAGAGACACTTTCAAGATTCTAGACAATTGGAGAAAGAAAGGACTTTTGGGAAAGGATATAAGATGGACTGATATAAATACCGAAGACACAGTTCTTGCAAGATGTTACGATTTGAGAAAGATTCATAAAGATTTTTAGAACAAAACTTTAATTTGATACTTAAAGACTCAATTGCAACTTCCAAATACAATATTAAAAATAGCTGGGAATCCCAACAAATTATTATTCAAAAAACTGTTCCTATGATGACCATGTAATGATTTCTTTGGATGTTGTTGCAATGTTTCCAAGTATACCCCTTGAATTGGTTAAACAGGCAATTTTAAATAGATGGGATAATATAAAAACACGTACTCAATTAAGTCAAAAAGATTTTATTGAAGGGATAGTTTTCATTATGAACTCAACTTATTTTAAATTCAATGGATCTTTTTATAGGCAAAAATTCGGTACTCCCATAGGTTCAGTCATTTCTCCGATTTTAGCAGAAATAGTTATGGAAGATTTGGAGGTCTTTGCTTTCAAGAAGCTGTATATATAGTCATTGATTACATACCATATATATATATGCCATTTAACATTATCTCTTTTCAATATTCTCAATATTTGTCATCCTAGGTCAAAAAAAAAAACTTTCTGACTGCAAATAAAAATTGAAAAATTGAGAAAGAATTGATCACGGTCATTGAAATTGAAATATTCAAACTCTTGAAGATAAAACTTTTTACTGTTGAAGTTACAAAGACTGAACTGCAAATTCGAGCACTCAAAGTTAAATTTTTAAAAATTTTAAACTTACAAAATTGAACGTTGAAATTTATTTAATTTAAACGCTTAATAATTGACGCGTATACAATGGAAACTTTTAACACTTTTCAATTGAAATTGTTTAAATTAAAAGTCGTTAAACTGCAAAATTTTATCTTTTATACATTGCACAGTTAAAAGATTGCAAAAATAACAGAAATCCATGCTATAATTTTCATCGCTGTGAATTGATGAATCAATCAAAATCTTTTCAAAATTATATCATTTTAAGCAACTCGAATTTTTCCTACAATTTTTTGAAAATCCTGAAAAAGTAAAAAATTTACCTTAAAATCAGCCTGATTCTTTTTTGAAAATTTTGAAAATTTTATTAAAATTCCTTTTAAAATTAACTAAAGAAATAAGAATTTTTTATTTAATAAAACCTTTCAAAATGCTTGGAAAGTTTATAAATTTTGTGTTCGAAATTTTCAAACATCTGCATTCTGTCTAAAATCTTTCTTAATTTTGCTCTTAATATTAATTTTTCAAAATAAAAAATAATTTTAAATCTTCTCTGCAAACTTAAAAATTATTTTTTTTTTTTTAAACCTTTAAAGATCCATAAAAAGCTTCTAAATTTTATTTCGAAATCTTCAAGAATCTAAATTTAGTTTTTTATTTCTCGAAATTTTTTCCAGTTCTAAATTAAGTTTGGATCTTCCCAAAACTTGTAAATATCTCTCAAACTAACTCAAATTTTTTCTAAATTGATCATTGTTCAATCGTTATTTATGCATCAAAATTTAATAATTTCACCTACATATTAAAAATTTGTTGAATAGGACAATTAAAATTGTATGGAAAGTAAAATATTGCTGAATATCCCAAAAAAGTCTTCATTAATTAAAAAAATTCAAATTAAATGGTCAAAAATCGAATATTTTAGATTAAAACAATGTTTGAATAGGATTCGGAATTGAATAAGAGCGTTTAATTATAAATTTATTAATTTGAAATTATTTTAGAGTTAAGAATAGTTTATGAAGTTTCAATCAGAAGTTCAAATTTTTTTAACTACTGAGGCTTTCAAATTGAAAAATTTATATTTTTAACGTTAAAATCTGTTCAGAATCGTCTTGTAAAATCAATAATTGTTCAATTTTCAATAATCGCACTACAGTTCATTGCGATTTATTATAATAGCAAAAGTTCTTGGTAAAAGTGAAAAATTATTTTTATTGTAGTTCCTTGTAGAAAATTATAAATTACATATCGTACAAAAATTGACAGTAAAGTAGAAGTCGAAAGATTGATGTGGATTCTAAAAGTGTATATTTTGTAATTTTTTTTTTAAATTTGTACATTTCTACAATAAACTACTAGTATATACAACACAATTTCTAAGTACAATTTCCCAATATTTCAACTTTGGTGAAATCTTGTATTTTTTTGTAAAGATTTGTAACATTCTACAATAATTTTACGTATAACTAAAAGATTTTCATGACGTCAAACACCCAAATTAAAAAATGTAAAATCCTGTCGTTTTCTGTAATACCTTGTAGATTTTTATGACAAAGTAAAACACATATTATCAATAAAAAGTCATACAAATTTTTGAATTGTCGAAAGTTATACTTTATTGTTAATTTTTTTGCTTTTTCAAACAAAAAAGATTAAAATTGTTAATTAAAAACTAGCAATTTTTCTAAATTGCAGGTTTTATCAGAATTCATAATAATTCAATTGATAAATATTCTAAACCACGTGTTTACAAAATGTGTATTCCACCAATTTAAAATCCCATCTACTTTCCTTTTTTTTGTACTGTTCGATTATTTTTATTTATGTAATTACTTTATCTTAAGTTGTATTTTATTTCCAGTTTTAGACGAATCACTCATTGACAATAAACTAAATTTTACATGATTTTTATTAATATTTTTAAGTTCTCTTCCATACTACATTTGAATCTCCCGCACATCCCGATCTGTTCCGAATGGCCCCGAACCAAAACATCCCTGAAAAATGGCGGCTCCGAAGCCTTCAAGTTGGCACAGATCGTTCCATTGAATGCTGCACAGCCCTGGATCAAGGGGGGGGGCTAAGGGGGCTGCAGCCCCGGGCCTCGAGTGAAAAGGGGCCTCCAAATTATTGATTTGTAACTTTTTGCCCAGTTCGGAAAATTACAGGTAACGGAAAAATTGGATTCTCTGATGAAAAAACCGTTGGGAATTTTCTAAAATTTTATTTCATAAAGATATCTGCCCTGTCACAGTATTTCCGTCATTCAAATAAGCGCGCGGATTTGAACCAATCAGATGGGTGGTGCAGAGTCTGCGTGATTGAAAGAGTGTCACTGATTAGCACCCACTTTTTTTATCGTCTTTCCTCATATCATCTCATTTGTCTTTGATTGGTAATAACAATACATTGACTTACTCCATACCAACTTGTAAGCGTATTTCGAGATCTACGGGTACATAAGCAATATTTCGAAATATTAATCAGCGAATGTGAAGCACATGCAAAGATGTATCCTTATAGACGCGAGTGAGGCAAGAAAAGATTTCGCAAATAGATGTCTGATTATCCAATTATTCTGTAATCAGTGGCTCAAATCTCAAAATTTTCAGCTTTCGAAAGTTCTTGCTAAAAAATTCATTCAACGATGTCTACCTGTAAGTTTGAATCTGGTGCTTCCAAACGAAAATCCCAGAAAATTAGAAAGGAGAACGAAGCAAAAATTAAAAAATGAACTAATTATTTTCCATTGAACAAAAATAACACGAATAAAATTCAATTCCCCAAGAAGAAATTGATGGAACATTAAACAAGCCTCCTAATGTTAATTGCATGAACAGTGAAAGCATGGACAGTAAAAGCATGAAAAGCATTGATAGTAATAGTATGTGTACCCTTACGAACACAAATTCTGATCAAACTAATGATCCTACTCCAATTCCTAATAATGGTGACCCTATTATTGACACCAATGCCAGGAGCGATTCTCAAGTTATGTCCATTGTTTTTTATACTATCACTCATCCGTTCCCGAGATTCTTCTCACTGCGTGCGTAAACATTACATATGCATGCCTGATGCAAATTAATTGATTGCAAATTAATAAGGATCCAGCATTGTGGCCTGAAATGAGTGAGATCGTTCGAGCAAAATGCATGATATTGGGGCCAGCTTTTTTTCAGAATAAAGACAATAACTTCCCAGCCTATGTACCAAACTATAAAAATCAAAAAAGATTTTTATCTCCCCAACTCTTCGTAAGAACTTTGATCAATGGAGAAAAACATGACCGCTGGTGGTTGATGTACTCTGAATCGACTGGGAACGTGTATTGCTTTGTTTTCAAATTATTTTATAATAATGATTCAACGTCTAGTTCTTTCACAAAACATGGATTTTCGAATTTGAAGAAGAGTAAGGAAAAAGTACGCAGCCATGAAAAAAGTCCTGATGTCCAGCTTTGCTCAATGAAGTGGCTTAATCGATCGAATAATGAAAAGCGTATAGATAGTGACTTATTGGGGCAAATAGAATCGGAAGAGAAATACTGGATTGAAATTTTGAAACGCGTAGTTTGATGTGGTTCGATTTCTTTCAATAAGAGGGCTTGCATTTAGAGGTAACAATGAAGTATCCCGTGTATTAGACAATGGCAACCAATTCGGAATTTTAGAACTAATAGCGAAATTCGATCCCGTTTTGAAAGCACACATTGAAAACTATGATGATAAGGGCAGAGGAAGTGTGACGTAACTATCAAAAACGATTTGTGAG
>CAKNYM010051709.1:260331-279292 GCA_932195095.1 Andricus curvator
ATTTTTTTTTAAATTAATTATCAAATTGCCAATACAGCCATTATTTTTAATTTTTCGAGCTGGAAAAGGGGTAGGTGTGATAGAACTTCTCCCTTCCCTTTTCCAGCTTGAAAAAATACCTTTTAAAATTATTAAGTTCGATTCCTACCGAAGCTAATAAAAAATAGGATCTTTTTTCACCAATAAGAACTTTGTAATATTTGTTATAAAAAAAATAGGTCAAATGATCGAAATTTAAATTTAACAACCCTTTAACATCTAATAATTAATTTATAGAATTCCTGAAAATAAAACAAGAATCCAAAGATCAAATTTGGATAACCACCACAAAATGCTCCTATTTCAATTCCTAAGAACAAAAAAAAAATTGTTTGTTTGGACAAAAATAAAAAAGAGGAAAGAAGTTTTTTCAGAAGAAGAAGAACTCTGTTTTATTTTTGTCCAAAGAAACAAATTTTTTTTCTCGTTCTTAGGAATTGCAACAGTATTGGACGTTAAATAGGATTTTGGATGTGATTTTAATCTAATCTAAAATTCCTAAATTTCATCTAATAATTACCCAATTTTGAATATCTGGACGTGAATCTAACAAGAAAAAAAAAAGTTGTATAAATATTTGCGCAAATTTTTTGTAAGTTAGTTCTGACATGATTAAAAGTCTGTCGAGCTCTCGGCTAATATGGACAGTAATAGAAAAAACAGGACTTGATTGCAAGATTGAACGATCCTGAAAATGTGTATCTATTTAACAAGAATTTAAAACGAGACCTGGCAGAGGCAGAGCTGAGAGCATGTATGAGAAAGTTCGTGAGTGTGTTATTCTTGAACTGGATCATCCAGAATGTAACTCACTATGGATTGCCACACGTCCATTAAATGCCTCGATTAGGCAATTCTGGATTGAAGGAACATGCAAGAACACATACAGGTTTATTCATGTGTGGAACACGTGAATTAATTATGCAAGGGGAAAGGAGAATAGCAGACAGTGATCCTAATCCAAATAGGGAACAATAACTCAATTTAATCAAAAGTGTTCTTATCTTTCAACGGCCAGGGAGTCTCTTAAAACCTTGACATAAATCGAAAATATCGCTGTGAACACTGTAAAAACTATCGTTCCATTTTATTTGAGTATCATTTTTTTGTCGTCCTATTATAATACCAAATCGTCTTGTTTTGAAGCAATCGTTTGTACTATTTTACTTTGTAACTTAAGATTGAAAAGTGGTACGTACTAGCGAACTAAAATAATGCACAGGGAGTATTGTTTGAATTGCTTGCAACTTCATGCTTAAAAGAAACAGAAAACCATCACGTAGATATAGATAGATCACGTAAAACAGAGATGTGCAAGACCCGGACAGGACTCAAAAACGGGTCCAGGTACAACAGTACAAAGAATATTATGAATCTTAATGTATAGAATTCCTGAAAATAAAACAAGAATTCAACGATCAAATTTGGACAAACAGCACAAAATGCTCCTATTGCAATTCCTAAAAACAAAAAAAATTTGTTTCTTTGCACAAAAATAAAGAAGTGGAAAGAAAAATGAGAAGGCAACCAACTAAATCCCCTTCCTTCTCTTTTTTCATTTCTTTCGTCTTTTTTATTTTTATTATTATCAAATCACAATATGAAAGCATGCACAATATTTACCAACGTTTCGGTGCTCACAGAGCACCCTTTTCAAGGCAAGAAAAATTAGAGCAGGTAGGAACAGCGACGAAATAACGACGCTATCATCTCGAAACCTGACAACTGAATGTGGGTCAAAAGACAGAAGAACAAACTTTCTATTTTGATTGATCAAAAAACTAATATTCAAGAGCAAAATTTAAATTTACGCAAGATTTTTGAAAAAGAAGATAAGGATCCTTGGTTTGTAAATTTGGCAAATATTCCAATTCCTGATTCAGCTACATATATTCTCAGATTAGGTAAAGGTTTTAGCATGTGATTAAAAGTAAATCGAAACAAATGATGGAAATAGTCAAAGATGTTGAATCAAGTATACACAAAATTTCAATATTAGATCAACAGGATTTCCGAAAGAAGGTTTTACACTTCACAGAAAAAACTAAGAATAAAATTTGTTGCAGGAAATTTTTTAGAGCGATAAAGTTTTGTTTAGCCAACTTCGCGTCTTTCAAAATACATGTGTTCGTCATGGAAAAACAAAAGAAAGTTTAACCGTTATTTGTGTAAAGTTTATCCTCCGAAGTTAATTTTTGTTGCACGGAGAGCAGTAAACCAGAGCGGGTGCAGTTTTCACCGTAACCATTGCTGCGCCGACCACAAGAGGTCTGCAGAAAAATCATGTTGTGGCTGGGCAGCGACGGTTACGGTTGATAACGGAAATATTACTGCTACACCGTGACAGTTACTGCGCGCCGCCGTAAAAAAATTCTGCAGCGATTGTTGCGTCCGTCGCAGTAACAGTTACTGCCAGATTCCCGAGCCGTCGCGGTTACCACCGCAATGGGATTGGACGGTCTGAAGTCTAACGATATCAGCTGATCGTCGTCGCGCGTACTCGAATGTTTTTGTGTCGCTGTCACAAACGTCGAAATATATTATATTTTCGAGTCATTGTAAAACAAAACGGTGCGCGCAGTAATGCTTGCGGAGTAAACCGTACCTATCACTGCGAGTGGAGTAACTATAGCTGCGCTGCGTATTACGGTCACGCGCCGGAACGGTTGAGGTTCGCCCGCAATGGTTCATGCGAGCGCAGCAACAGCTTCTGCCTCCCTCCCACTCGCAAGTTCTGCGCGACGGCGGCTGACTTCGCAGTAACGGTCGCGGTTAACTCCTCTCCGTGTGCAAAGAATCTTTCGCCGGAAATCGATGTAAAGTTTATCTTCTGTTTTTTCTGTGTTGTCAAAGAGCTTTGTTGATAAAAATTGTTTGCACATTAGTAGTATTGATCGTAAAATTTCTGAAGGTTTCAAGATAACAAAAGATTTCCTTAAAACCAACCCTGATATAATCACAGAAAAAACGGAAGATAAACTTTACATCGATTTCCGTTGAAAGATTCGCTGCAACAAAAATTAACCTTGTCGAATAAACTTTACACGAAACTGAGATAATTCCGTGTTTTTAAACTGTGTCGGAATAATTTGTCAGCGAGAAAGCGTCTTCTGCTATGAAGTTGACAGCAGTGCAAAGATCAGTGAGGTGTGGATGAAATTGGTCTGGAAATCAGGACACCAGATTCTTAAAAACATTGCACTTATTACCATTTCATTTTGAAAATAATTGCACTTATTGCGGACGAAAGGTTCACAGAAAAAACTGAAGTTAAATTTTGTTGCATGTAAAATGTTCAGATGTTAAAGATTACATGCTATTTGGCGAAAGTTTATCTTACGATGGAATAAAAGCTGTCGTCTGCTACGTCCTTCGCAGCAATGGAAAAACGGCAAAGTATACATGAAAAGCTATAAATCAGGACACTAGATTTAGAACAACTTTTTACTTACCTAATTGTTATTTTGAAAATAATTAGACTTTATATATACTTCCTGCCACAGTCGGTATTGTTGGTTAGGAAGAAAACCAAAAAGTAGAAATCGAATTATATTTGAAGTTGGAACATTCAGTGGCGGATCTAGGTATTTGAATTCAAAGTAACAATATTTGAAAAAAAATTTTGAAGGACTGAAAAATACCGGAAAATAAAATTCCCGACTGTTTCAAATTCCCGAATTGGGAAATTCCCGAATAATAAAATTTTCGAATATTTAATAAAATTTCTGGTTAATAAAGTTCCCGAATAATGAAATTCCCGAATTGGAAAATTCCCGAACAGTTTATGATATCACCGAAATGGATAATTCCCAATAGTTTATAATATTACCGAATTTAAAACTTCCCGACAGAAAATTGCCAAATTATAAAATATCCGAACTAGAAAATTTCCGAATTTAAACAAATATAATAATGAAATATTTTTATCAAGAAAAAAATTATTTTTAATGATTAAAGTTTCTAAAATTATTGGTTAACTTTGAAATTACGATAATTGAAAAAAATATATTTCTGGATGAAAATTGTCTTCAAATATTGTTATTTTAAATTCATACAATAATTTTAGAAACTTTGAAGAAGAAAAATATTTGATTATTGTATTTTTAAGAAATAAATAATATTGATTGAAAAACAATTTTTTTATTGTTTCGGGAGTTTTATAATGCAAGAATTTTTCAGTTCGTATATTTTATAATTTGGCAATTTTCTAGCGGGAATTTTAAAATTCGGTAATATTATAAGCTGTCGGGAATTTTCCATTTCGGTAAGATCATAAACTGTTTGGGAATTTTTTATTCGGGAATTTCATTATTTGGGAATTATATTATTCGGAAATTTTATTTTTTAGGATTTTTCAATCGTCCAAAAATTTTCATCCAAAAATATATTTTTTCAATAATTTTTATTTTGAATTCAAACAATAATTTTAGAAACTTTGATCAGAAAAAAATATTTTTTTTTATACAAATATTTGATTGTATTTTTAATAAATAATATTGATTGAAAACCATTTTTCCATTGTTTCGGGAGTTTTATAATTCAGGAATTTTCCAGTTCGGATATCTTATAATTCGGCAATTTTCTATCGGGAATTTTCAAACTCGGTAATATTATAAACTGTCTGGAATTTCCTATTTTGGTAATATCATAAGCTGTTCGGAAATTCTTTATTCGGGAATTTTCCAGTTAGGGAAGTTTATTACATATTCAAAAATTGTATTATTCGGGAAATTCCCAAATCGGGAATTTGAAAGAGTCATGAATTTTATTTTCTAGAATTTTTCAGTCGTCCAAACATTTTCATCCAAAAATATATTTTTTCAATAATTCAATACTTCAGAAACTTTAAATATTAAACTTTTTTTGATAAAAATATTTGATCATTGTATTTTTAATAAATAAATAATATTCATCGAAAAAAATTTTCATTTGTCTAAATTCGGGAATTTTATAATTGGGGAATTTTCTAGTTATTTGGATATTCTAGAATTCGGCAATTTCATGTCGGGAATTTCATCATTCGGGAGTTTTTCATTTCGGTAATATTATAAACTGTCCGGGAATTGTATTATTATGGAATTTTCCTATTCGGGAATTTTATTATTCGGAGATTTTTTAATTCAGGAATTTTACAGTCTCGAGCATTTTTCAGTCTTCCCGATTTTTCAAGATAAGTGTATTTGGATATTATTTTTCATTTCGAGAAAGCTATTTAATTAAATAATAAAATCATTACACATTTTTTATCGATTTTATAATTTAATCGAATAGTTTTCAGAAAATAAAGAATAATATCCAAATACACTCATGGCGAAAAACCATTTTTTTCTGAGTTTTGAAAAAAATAAAGTTTTGTCGCAATGCAATTGGTATTATTGTTCATCCCTCAGCTTGCAGACATCTTTGATTTCTCCTACCTAACCTGAAATACCTGATAGAATATACTTAAATTTCCATCAATATTATCTTAATATAAAATGTTATCTACAGTACAAAATTAAAAATTAAATTAAAATTTTCAATTTACATTCAATATTCTTGATAAATATTTATTTAATAACTTTTTTAAATAAAATTTTACAAATCAGGGTGCCCTCATTCGTAACAAAAATTCTAAATTCAAAAAATTATTCAAAAAATGAAATGTTAAGTAATAATAATTTGAAGCATGAAATAAGGTCGATAGGAGTTGTAGTTGTTCAGAAATCATCTTTCAGCTTTAAAATTTTACTTCGTAAAAAGGCTTTTATATTGAACTGCAATACCGACGGATCTCGAAACTTTCAAAACGGAAATTCATATCTCATAACTTGTGAATTATGGTTAAGATCATAGTAAATATAGCGAATTTTTCGAATGTTGTTGAGTGCTTTATTGACAGTCATCAAAAATATGTAACCATTCGTCCGCGATAAGTGCAATTATTTTTAAAATAGAATGGTAATAAGTGCAATGTTTTTAAAAATCTCGTGTCCTGGTTTCCAGACCAATTCCATCCATACTTCACACCAGTGGTATGCCACGACCCATTCTGTAGTTAGAAAAACGTGTGCTATGGTTTGTCCACAGCGGCGCAACGCCGAACTAACGGCGCGTCGATCGTCACTCAATTAGATTAAAACAGTTTAAAGGGCATTCCCATAGAAATGTATTCGTAGCGCATAATATTGATTGATTTTTTCAAGTTTTATGAATACACTGTGAATAAAAATGGGTCAAATTTCTAAAAGTTTGAAGATTTAAAATTGAAATTTTAATTTTAACGATTTGCAGTTTAAAATTGTTCAATTTTTAAGATGTATAAATAAAAATTCTTAAACTTTGATGAATTCGCGATTTTAAAGATCAAAAATTAAGATTTTTCAATTCCAGATTGATGAAATTTCAAATTCATCATCAAAATTACACAATTTTTAATTGTAAAAGTCAAAATTTGTATAAATATTACATGTAAATAAAAAAAATGTTTAATTTTAATTACATAAAAATTCTACAATTTGAAGAGATACAATTGAAAACTCTTCAATTTTTGAAGATTGATGAAATATATTCTTAAATTTGGATGATTTTGAAGATCAAAAGTCAAGATTTCAATTCGAAATATTCCAATTTGCAGAAATGTCGCATGTTAATAACCAAAATTACAGAATTTTTAATTGTTAAGCTTAAAAGTTTGATTATTATCAATTGTAAATATTGAAAACTAAAAACTTTTCAATTTTAAATATTTACAATTCAAAATTCTACAGTTTGGAAGAGTTACAACTGAAATTCTTGAATTTTGAAAATATAGAATTGCAAATTATTCCATTTTCAAGATATATGTTGAAGGTATTTACTTTTGAACATTTTCTTGTTGGAATAGTTCAATTTTAGAGATTTACAATTGAGAAGTCCTCAAGTTTGAAGATGTGTAAATACAAATTCTCAAATGTTGATAATTTTTAGGGACGACTGAAAAATCCGCAATAATAAAATTCCCGACACTGTAAAATTCCTGAATGGGAAAATTCCCAAATAATAAAATTCCCGGATTGGAAAATTCCCCAACAGTTTATGATATTACCGAATTTGAACATTCTCGAACAATAAAATTCCCGATAGAAAATTGTGGAATTATAGAATATCCGAACTAGAAAATTCCCGAATTTAAACAATTTAAATTTATTTATAATTAAACAAGTTTTTAATTGTAATAAAATTTTATTAATTTTATGAATAAAAAAATGTAATAATTGTTTAAATTCGGCAATTATCGATCGGGAATTTTCTTATTCGGAAATTTTCCAATTCGGGAATTTTATTTTTCAGGATTTTTCAGTCGTCCCGATTTTTATAGTCAAAAGATAATACTTAAAACTTGCATAATTTAAAAATTAGAAACTTTAAAGTTTAATGATTTACAATCTAAAGTTCTATAATTTTGAAGATTTAAAATTAAAAAATCTTTTACGATTTGTAATCATTACGGCAAATTTGTAACGTTTTATTTTAACATATACTCATTTTTACACAATTTAACCTGATTTTCTTTATTCCTCATAATAAACCGTACAAAATAATAATTTCTACAAAATCTATAAAGTACCTAAAAACTTGGTATTGATTATATATTTTTACTCGAAAAAAGAATGGATTATACGGCAACAATAAAGGCGGAAAAATTATATATAGTGTATACATGGTGTGAAATATTATACAATATAATTTTCATTTGTTTGATATAAAAATTGTATTCAACGAATGAAAATTATATATTATATCAACCTCGTTTCTTGCCTCCAAGTTTTTCTATTTTCAAAATTAATTTTTCCATGCAAAAGTCGAGTAAACAATTTAATAACAGGGTTTCTAGCGATTCTTAGGAACAAAATTCCAGGTGTTTTCCAGGTCAAGAAATTAAATTTTTCCAGGTCCCCTTTTTTTTACACCAAATAATGAAATAAACGTTTTTCATACATGTAAAAAGGAGCCATTTCATTTTTTATTGGCCAAAAATTTCTAAAGAAAGCCGAATCATAAATAAACAAATTCTTAATTTTTTGCGAACATGAGTCGTCTTTGTGAAATCTTTGGGAATATTTTTAAATCTTTGTAATGTTTTTCAAATCATTGAAATTTTTGAAGTCTTTGTGAAATCTGTGAAATCTTTTGAAATCTTTGTGAATTTGTTGGAATTTTTTAAGTATTACAAACCTTAGTGAAAACTTGAAATTTCGGTGACATCTTTTGGAATTTTTTAAAGCTTTTGTAAAATCTTTAAAATCTTTGTGTAACTTTTTGAAATATTTTAAAATCTTAATGAAATATTTAAAATATTTCCGAACTCTTTCTTTAATCTTTGTTTGCGAAATATTTTGTGTTCGTTTGAAATCTTTGAATCTTTTTTGAAATTTTCTCAAATGTGTCGAAACCTTTTGAAATTTCTTAGAATCTTTGAAATGTTTTGAAATCTTTGAAATCTGGTGTACTGTACCCCCTTTGCAATCTTTGAAATTCATGAAATCTTTTGAAATCCTCATGAATTTTTTGAAATATTTGTGAAATCTTTCGTAAATCTTTTGTAATCGTTTCAAATCACTCGAATATTTGAAATCTTCTCAAAAATTTTTAAATCGTTTAAAATGTTTGAGATGTTTTGAAATCCTTGAAATCTGGTGTACTGCACCCTTGTTGAAATCTTTCAAATTCTCGGATTCTTTTGAAATCTTTATGAATTTTTTATGAAATCTTTGATACTTTTGTGAAATCTTAGAAATATAGTTAAATATACCCTTTTTTAAATCTTTAAAGTCTTTTGAAAGTTTTAAAATTTTTGTGAAATGTTCGAAATATTTGTGAAATGTTTGAAGCCTTTGAAATCTTTGTGAAATCTTCTGAAATCTTCGTGATTCGTTTGAATTTTTTCAAGTATTACAAAAGATATTAAAAGTCTTGAAATCTTTGTGAAATCTATTGAAATGTATATGAAATATTTCTCAAATCTTTGTTTGGAAAATCTTTTGTATTCGTTGAAATCGTTGAATTATTTGAAATCTTTTGAAATGTTTTAAAATGTTTTAAAACCTCT
Source organism: Andricus curvator (assembly GCA_932195095.1). Lineage (NCBI taxonomy): Eukaryota > Metazoa > Arthropoda > Insecta > Hymenoptera > Cynipidae > Andricus > Andricus curvator. The sequence continues at coordinate 269,441 of CAKNYM010051709.1, forward strand.
TGAAATTGTTTCAAATTTTTGAAATCTTTGAAATCCTTTAAATCTTTAAAATATTTGTGAAATTGCGGTGAAATCTTTATGGAAATCTGGTGTTCGAGCCTTTTTTAAATCGTTTACATCCGTGAAATCTTTATGAAATGTTAAAAATATTTGTAATATATATTGAAATGTTTTGAAATCTTTAGAAATATTTTGTAACCTTTTGAAATCTGGTGTACACTCAAAAACCGAGTGTTCAACACCTCAAAAAATCCGTTGTCTAACCATGGCTTATTCTAATTCTGAAACTGTATCAACATCGAAATTTTAAACTAATAATTTTTATAATTTTTAAGTTGAACACCACAACAAAACTTATACTTCAATGTTCTATATTAGCGGAGAAGAAATTAAAAACTTATAGAATTATTCACAATATTATAGTCTGTTCTTTGCAATCTATAAAATAATTGGTACAGTCTAGAAAAAGTGCTTTGAAATCTCTTTATTTATTCTGTAATGAAAGAAAGATAAATTATATCTTGGTGAATAAAACACTTTTCAGTAGCAAGATTTTTTTCTAAGCGAGATGTTTCTTTCATAACAGGTTAAGAAATTCAAGTTACTCTTTGCATTTCGTTAAAATTACTATTTAAAAAGCGAACAAAAAATAATTAAAGTTCAAGGTTCTCGTAAAAAATTCAAGGAGAATTCCAGGTTTTCAAGGTTTTCAAGGTCGCTTGACACCCTGAATAATTATTTTTGTCCAAAATAAATCAACCAGTTTCTCATTTTTTTGTTGAAATATAAAAAATTTTGAGGCGAGAAACGAGGTCGTTATAAGTTGTAATGATTTCGAAATAAATTTTTAAATACAGAAATTTTGCTCCCTAAAAAGGTAACCTTATATTTAATATCAAATAATAAATATACCTCGGAAACTCACTGAGCTTACTAGGGTAGTGCTGGTCCGAGGATTTAAAGAATCTAGATTGTATATTAGTTTTGAGAAATTTCGGAAAGAGTTAGAAATTTACAAAAAATAAAAAAATTAGTGTGCTTTGCAGTGTTTCCAAGACAAATGTATCGAGTGACGATCGCAGCGCCACTGTTTGCCCTTCCCGCCGCAGGCACGAAATTTACGCGTGGCGTGGCATACCCCTGCTACGCATGAAGGCACCATCAATCGTAAAATTTTATTTTAAAAAGTTATTAAATAAATATTTATCAAAAATATTGAATGTAAATTGAAAATCTTAATTTTTTTCTGTAGATAACATTTTATATTAGGACAATATTGATGGAAATTTAAGTATATTCTATCAGGCATATCAGGTTGGGAAATCAAAGATGTCTGCAAGCTGAGGAATAAACAATAATACCAATTGCATCGGGATAAAACTTAATTTTTTTCAAAACTTAGAAAAAATGGGGTTTCACCATAAGTGTATTTGGAAATTATTCTTTATTTTCTAAAAACTATTCAATTAAATTATAAAATCCATAAAAAATGTGTAATGATTTTATTATTTAATTAAATAGCTTTCTTGAAATGAAAAATAATATCCAAATACACTTACGGTGAAAAATTGGGAATACTGAAAAATTCCCGACAGTTTATGATATTACCGAATTGGAAAATTCCAGAAATAAAATTGCTTAAATCGGAAATAACAATTATTGAAAAAATATATTTTTGGAGGAAAATTGTTGGACGACTGAAAAATTCTAAAAAATAAAATTCATGAATCTGGCAAATTCCCGAATGGGGAATTTCCCGAATAATAAAATTTTCGAATATGTAATAAACTTCGCGAATTGGAAAATTCCTGAATAAAAAATTCCCGAATTATAAGATATCCGAACTGGAAAATTCCTGAATTATAAAACTCCCGCAAGAATGGAAAAAAATTGATTTTCAATCAATAATATTTATTTATTAAAAATACAATCATCAAATATTTGTATGAAAAAAAAAATATTTTTTTCCGATCAAAGTTTCTAAAATTATTGTTTGAATTCTAAATAACAATACTTGAAGACAATTTTCATCCAGAAATATATTTTTTTTCAATTATTGTTATTTCAAAGTTAAACAATAATTTTAGAAACTTTACACATTAAAAATAATTTTTTTCTTTATAAAAATATTTGATTATTATATTTGTTTAAATTCGGGAATTTTCTAGTTCCGATATTTTATAATTTGGCCATTTTCTGTCAAGAATTTTTAAATGCGGTAATATTATAAACTGTTGGGAATTATCCATTTCGGTAATATCGTAACCTGTTCGGAAATTTTTTAATCGGGAATTTTCCAATTCGGGAATTTCATTATTCGGGAATTTTATTAATCGGGAATTTTATTACATATTCGAAAATTTTATTATTCAGGAATTTCCCAATTCGGGAATTTGACAGAGTTGGGAATTTTATTTTCCGGGACTTTTCAGTCCTCCAAATTTTTATTTCAAATATTGTTATTTTAAATTCAAACAATAATTTTAGAAGCTTTAAACATTAAACATTTTCATAAATAGAAATATTTGATTATTGTATTCTTAATAAATAAATAAATAATATTCATTTGAAAAAAATTAATTGGTGAGAGTGGAGGCAGTGAAGGTACTGGGGAGAAAGACAGAAGGGAAAACAGGTGTGCTCATAGTGAAAGTGGGAAGCGAGGAGGAGAAGAGAGAAATTATGGAAAGGAAAAGGGTACTAAAGGGTAGGAATGAAAGAATTGAAGAGGACCTGACATGGAGAGAGAGAAAGAGGAAGTGGATGATCGAACGGAGAGCATGGATAGAGAGGAGGAACGGGGGTAATGTTTGGATGGGGAAAGACAGGTTGTGGGTGAATGGGATGAAGTGGATCTGGGACGAAGAGAGAGAAGAGCTGAGAGCAGAGGGATAGATACCTGAGAGAAGGGTAAACGAAGGTAATGAGAGTAGGAGGGGCGGGGCGGGGTTTCCACCAGAGAAGAAAAACTGAGCACGGGAAGGAGGAGGGGGGAGGACAAAAAGAGAGGAGTGAGTGTGGCTTGCTGGAATGTGTCAGGGCTAAAAAACAAGAACGAGGGGTTCTGGGAGGCAATTGGAAAATGGGACGTGGTAATGCTGAGTGAAACGTGGGTGGATGAAAAGGATTGGAAGGGCTTGAAACGAAAGTTGCCGAAGGGTTATGTATGGACAATCCAAGAAGCGAGAAAAGAACATGAGAAGGGAAGAGCGATGGGAGGCATGGTGTCAGGGGTTAAAAAGGAGCTGATGAGAAATGAAAGAGTGGAAGAGCGAGAAGAAAATCTGGAGGGCGTGATGGTGAGAAGAATAAAGGTAGGAAAAGAGAGGGTGGCGATCTTTTGTGTGTATAGAAGGAGAGGAGAAGAGGAAGGATGGAGAGTATTAAGGGAATGGATGGAGGAAAGAAATGAAGTTTGAAGAATGAACTTGTTGGTCTTGATAGGAGGAGACTTGAACGCGTGGACAGGAGAGTTAGGGGGGGGGGGGGAGATATGGGATGAAGAAAGCGAAACTTTTCGAAGAAATTCCAAGCACAGGGAGATAGATCGGGAGGGTAAAACTCTTTTGGACCTGTTAGGAGAGGAGGGGTGGTTTATCTGCAATGGAAATATAAGGGGAGATGAAGAAGGAGAAGTGACTTTTATAGGGAAAGGGGAGACAGTGATTGATTACATTCTAGCAGAAGAAAGAATAAGGAAGAGAATGGATAAAATGAAAGTAGGTAATGAAATAGGCTCAGAACACTTCCCGCTAATAGCAACATTGAAATGCTCAGGATGGAAGCGGCATAGCGAAAAAAGGGTAAGAACTGGCGAAAGGAAAGTAAAAATGGGTAGATGGGGGGAGGATAAATTGAGATAATTTAAAGAAAGAATGGAGAACGAGGAGATTAGAGGAATGGAAGGGGAAGACGTGGGCACGCGCCTTGAAACGATGAAAGAACTAACCGAGAGCATAAAAGAAGAGGTAAGGCCAAGAGAAGAGGAGGGAATAAAGAGGGGATGGTGGGACGCAGAATGTAAGGAGAGTAAAGATAGAATGAAGGAAAATGTAAAAAAGTGGAGAAAAGGGGAGATAGGGAAACAGGAATATAATAGGAGAAAGAGAGAACATGAAAGATTGTTAAGTGATAAAAGGCAGTTAGAGAAAAGTAGGTATATGGAAGAGGTGGAAAAATCAATCAGGGAAGGGAGGGAATGGGATGTGATCAATAGGGAACGAGGAGGAAGGAAGGGCATCAATGAGGAAATCGAGATGGATGAGTGGACCCAGTACTTTAAGCGACTGTTGGGATGAGTGGAAAATAAGGTGTTGGGGGAAAAGAGGAAAGTAATAGAAGGGGAAGATGACAGCAATAATGGGATAAGTAGGGAGGAATTGAATAGAGCGATAGGGAGGCTCAAAAGAAACAAGGCAACAGGTGAGGACGATATTGAGAACGAGGCTTTGAGTTTAGGAGGAGAAGGGGTGAGAAAGGAATTGTGGGAGGTATGCAAAAAGGTTTGGAGAGGAGAGAGATGGCCTAAGGAATGGAGGACAGGGTTAGTGGTGCCGATAATTAAGAAAGGAGAGGGCAAGAAGGTGGAGGAGTATAGGGGAATCACACTTATGTCGGTGGGCTACAAAATATATACGGAGATTCTCAGAAAGAGATTAGAAACGGAGGTGGAAGAGAAAGGGATTATTCCACACAATCAGACGGGCTTCAGGAAAGGGATGGGAACAGTAGACAACATCTGCGTACTGAATTATCTTGTGAATAGGAACTTAGGGAGGAAGAAAGGGAAGTTAGTGGCCTTATTTTTCGACTTTAAAGCGGCATTTGACTCGGTAAACCGGAAGTTGTTATGGCAGATGATGAAAGAGAAGGGGGTGGACGAAGAGTTGGTCGAGAGGATAAAGGAGATATTCGAAGAGACTAAGATAAGGGTGAGGATTGAGAAACAAAAAGGGGAGATTTTTTGGAGTGGAAGGGGGCTCAGGCAAGGGTGCCCATTGAGCCCACTACTGTTCAGTCTCTTGTTGGCAGATCGAGAGGAGAAACTGGAGAAGAAAGGAAAAGGGGGAACGGCTTTGGGAAATAGCAAGGTATATTCCTTAGCGTATGCAGACGATATAGTCTTATTAGCGGATGACGAGAGAGGGATGAGTCTCATAATGAGAGTGTTCGAGGAGTATGTGAGAATTAAAGACTTAACGGTAAATGTAAATAAGGCGAAGGTGATGATGTTTAGGAAAAGAAGGACAAAGGTAGAATATGAATGGAAGATGTACGGGGAGAAAGTGGAACAGGTCGAGGAATTTAGTTACCTAGGCTTCTGGTTTGAGTCGAAAGGAAGGGTTGAACTGCAGGTGAGGAGAAGGATAGAATGTGCGACTAAAGTAATGGGGCAGGTGTGGGGTATAGGGAAGAGAAGGTTTAAAGATGATTGGAAAATGAGACTGTGGATGTTTGATGCATTGGTATGGTCAATCCTAAGTTACGGAGTGGAGATCTAGGGATGGAAGGAGCACAAGAGGGTGGAAAGTATGCAGGAGAGATTCTTGAGATGGGTAATGGGAGTGAGCTGGAGCTGTCCAGGATACATGTTGACGGAGGAATTAAGTAAAAGTAAAATGGTTATTAGACAAATGAAGAGAGCATGGAACTTTGAGGAGAAACTAAAGAGGGGGGGGGGGAAATCAGGATAGCACAAGCTTGTCTAAGGGAAGTAGTAAACAAAGAGACTAGGGGTAACACAGAAGGATCAAGGTGGGAGGAAGAGAGACAACAGAGGAGGAGAGAATGCGATATAAGAGCAGATGTCAGAGTATGGCAAGAGTTAGAGAATGAACTGATAATTAAGGAGGGGGAGGAAAGATGGGAAAAAATCGTGGAATCTAAGTATAACAGGTGGTATAAGGTAGTGAAGGCTGAAGGAGAACCAGAATATTTAAGAAAGATTAAAAAGGAGAGTAAATGGAGCCACGTTATACGATTTAGGATGGGAGAAGAAATGAGAGAGTGTAGGTACTGAATGGATGAAGAGGAAAGAAGATGTAGAGTCTGTTATTACGAGATAGAATCATGGGGGCATGTTTTAGAGAGATGTACGGGGGATGAAACAGGTGAGGAGAGTGTGGATGACAGGATAAGGTGGATCTTGGATGGAAGTTGACAAGGGGCAAGCTGGATGATGAGACTGGAAGAAATGAGAGAAAGTAAAGGGCATGTAGTAGGGAAAGGCCAAGCGCGTACTCCTAGTCAAGGACACTAATGTAAATAAAGCTTGAAAAATCATGTTAACGGAAATGGTAAGAGGAAACGGAAGCCCAGGAAACTCAATAGTCAGCAAATATCGAGAATAATTAGGTTAAGACAAAGCGATAGTAAATAAGTTAATATAAGTAAAATATTATTATTTAGGTAGTAAGTATTATTAAGGTAGTATAAGTGGTTTTGTAACGTACTGTGAAGGGAGAGGAGGCCCTCAAACCCGTAAAAGGGAGAGAATAAATACATACATACATATTAACTGCCGGGAATTTTCAAATTCGGTAATATTTTTAACTGTTCGGGAATTTTATTAATCGCGAATTTTGCAGCTCGGAAATTTTACACTGTCGAGAATTTTATTTTCGGGATTTTTCAGTCGGTCCGAAAAATCATTTTTGCCCAAGCTGTAAAAAAAAAACTTTTGGCTGTAAAAACTTTCGTCAGGGTACATGTCTTACTGCAGATTCAAAATCGAGTAGTTAATTTCTGTTAGTCTAAGAGCAGAAAATTTCTGTTAGCCTTAGAGCGGCAAATAGTACCTAGATCCGCCACTGAATGTTCCTACTTCAAAATTAATTCGATTCCTATTTTTCCTTTTGTTCATAACCTACAATACCGACTGTGGCAGAAAGTATCACGATAAAATCTTTCATGATCGGTTACCATCTTATGAACTACATAAGCCATGGAGTAATCTTTAAAGATGGTGACGATGGTTGTTGTTATTGTGTCAAGTTCTTTATTTACATTCACGAAAAATACGTTTTGATTCGTCAGCGAAAAGTCTAATTATTTTTAAAATAACAATTAGGTAAGTAAAAAGTTGTTTTAACTCTGGTGTCCTGATTTATAGCTTTTCACCCTTACTTTGCCGTTTTCCAGGGCTGCAAAGGACGTAGCAGACGACAGCTTTTATTCCATCGTAAGATAAACTTTCGCCAAATAGCAATTTTTTCTGTGATTTGCATGAATGCTGATAAAGGCAATATTACAGTTTGTATGAATAAATCGGATTATATTAGCGATATGGAGGATTTACTTTCCAATCGTGATAACTTTGAATTATTGAATGAAAATCCGTTGAAACAATTAAGAAAAGACACTTTCAAGATTCTAGACAATTGGAGAAAGAAAGGACTTTTGGGGAAAGATATAAGATGGACTGATATAAATACCGAAGACACAGTTCTTGCAAGATGTTATGGTTCGAGAAAGATTCATAAAGATGGCTATCCTTTGAGAATGGTTATGTCAACTATTAACACTCCCACGAAATTTTTAGAACAAAACTTTAATTTGATACTTAAAGACTCAATTACAACTTCCAAATACAATATTAAGAATAGCTGGGAATTCCAAACAATTATTATTCAAAAAACTGTTCCTGATGACCATGTAATGATTTCTTTGGATTTTGTTGCAATGTTTCCAAGTATACCCCTTGAATTGGTTAAACAGGCAATTTTAAATAGATGGGATAATATAAAAACACGTACTCGATTAAATCAAAAAGATTTGATTGAAGGGATAGTTTTCATTATGAACTCAACTTATTTTAAATTCAATGGATCTTTTTATAGGCAAAAAATTCGGTACTCCCATAGGTTCAGTCATTTCTCCGATTTTAGCAGAAATAGTTATGGAAGATTTGGAGGTCTTTGCTTTCAAGAAGCTGGATTTTGTTTTTCCCTTTTACTTTCGGTATGTTGATGATACCTTATTATGTGGTTCTCTAGGAAAGTTACAGGCAGTTTATGATGTTTTTAATAGTTTTCATTCAAAACTTCAATTTACCCATGAAATAGAGAACAATAATAGAATCAGTTTTTTGGACGTGGAAGTAATTAAGGGTCAAGATGGTAATATTATTACCAATTGGTATAGGAAAAGTACATATTCAGGTAGAATTTGAAATTTCTTTTCGGCTCATCCTTTTCAAAACAAAATTGCAATAATCACAAACTTAGTTGACAGAGCTCTAGGTTTGTCCCACATTTCATTTCGCAAAGAGAATTTGAATATAGTTAGGAATATCCTTTTTTTTAAGGCTCATGTAGAGGGTAATCTAACCTACAAAACTCACCTCAAAAAATTGATTTCGAATGCTGGCGCACCGAAAGGATGTCAGGGGGCAATTTTTTCCTCCACAGGAAGCACATATCCCTATTTGAGGGGGAAAGTCCCTCCGAAACGTTAAAACTCGCGATAAATATTAAAAAATTAACAAACTGACACAGTTTTCAAACGCCGCAAAAAAGTAAACAGAAACAATACAATCAGCGCCGCGTGGTATCTCGATCGATCACTCAATCTATTTAAAAGGACTTCTGGCGCCATATTCAAAATAGAAAAAGCATTGAAACATATGTAGGAGTAATAATTCTTAATAAGTTACAATACATTATTTAAAAAACATAACAAATAAATATTATCTTAAAAAAATATAAGAAGAAAAAAAGAAGGAAAAATATATTCAATGCAAAATACTGACTGATAAAATAGATAAATAAAACTTTCCACATTTTCTTCTAATTCTGAGTTGATCTTATAAGATTCCCTTCGTACCACCCACACAGAAGAAATAATTTACATATAGCTAAAGAAGATTTGGTAAAGATTTTCCAAATTTGTAATTAGCAGAAATAAGCATTTTCCATAAAAGGAACCTTAGGCTATATAATGTACACCTAACACCCCATCAAACCCACCCCCGCAATAGAAATCAACTCTAGAAAGCTGGAAAGACCCGGTGAATAGTTTCCGATCTTAGTCTATGGGAATATAATCATGTCTCTAAAAAATCAAAGTTATATCGACTTTGATTTTTTAAAAAGGTCCTTGGGTTCTGGATTATCAATATAACATCCCCAAAAGTCCATCCACCTACAAGAAATAAATTACATATAAATGTCAAGATTTGGTAAACATTTTCAAAACTTGTAATTAGCAAAAAAAAAAGTTATTTCCACAAAATGCAAAGTTATTGTGTTAATGATTTTTTCAGAGAAACCTCAGGCTATATAATGTACCCCTAACACTCCATGAAACCCACCCACGTATTAAAAATCAATTCTAGTAAGCTGGAAAGACTTGGTAAATATATTGCTGTATTATTCTTTGACGAAAAAATAACATTTTTAGAAAAAGTCAAAGTCGTTGTTTCTATGATTTTTTGATGTGATCCTCAGTCAATAGATTGTTATCAGAACACACATACAAACCCACTCTCGCATTAGAAATCAATTCTAGAAATCATTATTCGAATAAATGGAAGTCATTACCAATCATTTCTGACAAGATGTAAAGACTCTTTGAATATTTTTCGAACTTCTGCTTCAGGAAAATTATCATTTTTCGAGAGTATGGAACTCTGGGCCCAGAGGATTTTTTTGTTAGACCTCAGGATATGGATTCTTATCACAACACTTCTCCAAATACACCCAGGCAGTACCAATCGTTTCTGATAAGATTTCAAGATTCTGTGAATATTTTTCGACCTTCTCCTTTAGGAAAATCATCATTTTTCGAAAGTATTGAATTCCGTGCCCGGAGGATTTTTTTTGCATACTTCAGGCTATGGATTCTTATCACAGC